>OVBA01001350.1:0-45594 GCA_900406435.1 Lepidium aucheri
CAATTCCCAAACTAACTCATTTTTTAGGAGACTTCAGGTGAAGTCTCTGCATAATTTTTATTTTCATCAAACAAGAATGTGGAGACTTCATGGAAAAGTCTCCTGTACGGATTCAGAAATAGTCAAATGCAAAACTAACCTCATGGTTGACTAGGAGACTTCACGTGAAGTCTCCTCTCTGCAANATCCAAAAATTTCACACATTTTAGGTGAAGTTATATATATCGTACTTAGATACCTATAATGACGATATGCACGTTTAAGAATTGTTGGAGAGAGATAATGTCGAAATACAATGTTGAAAAAATGATAAAATGAAAATTTGAGAGATTTATGGATAGAAATTAGGAGAAAATGAGAGATAATGTGGTTGAAGATTGTTTACAAGCAATTAAAGCTCGAAATAGGTAGTTTCATAAGCATTAAGAGGTTTGATTTGGTTGGTAATGGTTGTTGGTAGCATTGAAGAAGATGACATTTTTGAAAATAGTTGAGGTTAGATATCTATTTTGGTAATTTTAAGTTGGGATAAAATTAAAAAAAAAAAACTAAAAGTTAATGGCATTTCCGAAAATATGTAAAGAAGTAAATATATTTTAGAATGAAGTTAGGAGAGAGAAATTTGTGTGTTATTTTTGTCATTGACTTAAGTCAAATGGGTTATTTTTGAAAGTAACCCTTATTTTAGGAGCTTTTTTTAATTATTAAGTGAATTATTATTTTAAGTCCAATTTTTAGGTTTTTAGTAAGTGAATCATCATTCTAGGATCTTTTTTTGTTCTTTATTATTTGGACCAAAATTTTAAAATGTTTTTTTCTTATTTTTTTTATTTAATAGATCCATAATATAAAATTCATAAAGACAAAGAAATGTTTTTCTCCTTTTCCTTCTAGTCACGAAAATTGATCTTTTAATCTTTTTTCCATCTACTTCCTATTTATAAGCCCATTATTATATTTGACCTAGGACACTTGAAATAGTTAAGACAGACCGGGTGTTAACAAGTCCAAGAAGATGAAAAACTAATATTAATGATTATCAAACATTTTTAGATGTAAATTTAAATTCAAATTACAAGCAATGTGTCATTCACTTGCTTGTTGCATGTAATTGATTTCTTTCCCATTAAGTGGATTGCGCATGGGGAATGTTACTTTTAGGTATAGTAAAACATTATAAACAAACCATTAGTAGCTTATAACGAGATGTGATTCCTGATTCAAATATGATCCAACTCAATCTTCTGGTTTAATATATAATAAATACCCACTCTGAGAATTTTAGTGTCCAATTTAAAGCTCGAACAGGAGATCATCAATGTCAGTCTTTGTTTGTCCCAGATGATGCAGGCTTCACGGAATACTTGTTGTGCCAAACCTGTTTATTCTTCTCGATATTACTGTGATATTGTGAAAACTCAGTAAGTCCTTGTCTCAATGCTCCAAGAGTCACACCATTACTCACCAAGATGCTTGTCACTCCCATTTTTGAGACATGTTGAACAAAGATTCAATGTTTATGAATTATTAGTACACAAACAAAAGAAACTAGAGTTCTGTTTATGTAATCGTACACACAATAAAGTGTCATAGTTTGTTCTTAACTGATTTAATGTTTCTGTCTTCATCACCGAAGAAGAGCATTGCTGTAAAAAGAACCCCTATTCTTGTGTGTATCTTCTGAAAATGTTATTTCTTGTGAGTCCAACTTGAGTATATTTCCTGAAACAAACCCGTTTTACTATTATCATAAAGACTCCTTCTAACCACTCAGAATCATAATTTCTAATACAAATTCATAAATCAAGATTCCCAACCATGGTGATCCAAATCAAAGAGAGATAGGGGAAAAGTAGAGATGTTTTCAAAACTGACATTGGCAACAAACATGAGCTTAATGTTTTGTTTCAATGAATGTGTTAGCAATATCTGAAGTATTGGATAAATAAATCGCTTGAATCAAAGAGAGAAATAGCATAAGAGAATACAAGATGTTTCAAAACTTATTTTGGCAACAAACATGGACATAATATACAATTTTTCAATGCATGTATTAGCAAAATCTGAAGTATCTCATATAAATTCATCTCTTAAAATCAAGATTCACAATGAACCACATCTAATAGAGACAAACAAGAATTGAAAATGTTTTAAAAGTGACCTTAAGTTGGTGTTCAATTTGAATGTGTTAGCAATACCTGAAGTACATAATAAAACTGATCACTTGAAGTCATGACTCGGTACCACATGGCCCAGATCGAAGAGATACTTAAGGGAAAAATAGAAGGAAGATGTTTCAAAATTGACCTTGGCATCAACTATGGGATTAAATGTTCTATTTTATATGTTAGCAATATGTGAAGTATCTGATACAAACTCATCGCTTATCTCAAGATTCGCCATCATAGTGAACCACATCAAAGAGAGACATAAGATGAAAACAAGAACAAAGATGATTCAGAACTAACCTTGGCAACAAACATGGACTTAATATTCAATTTGTCAATGTGCATTAGTAATATCTGAAGTAGGAGATCTTGAAGCAATAGCCATTTCAATTCCTTTCTCTTTCAATGCACTCAATATATATTTTTCTTGTGGGCACATTGACGGCATTTAATGTTTCGAGCGACATTCAGTGCATATTCAGTTTATCAAATCCATAAAAGCAAAATTTGAAACAATATAAATCTTATCGATCAAAATCAAAATCACATAACAATTTATCATGTTGCAGATATCTTTGTTTTGACTCTCTCATCCCATTTGTTGTCTATTTTACTCTTAAATTACAGTCACACTCAAAAAATTAAACAATCTCGCAATTGAAATAAGTACAATCAGATAGACATATTGAGATATGTAAGTTTTCAACACTTTTCCTAAAAACTTTAAATCTTAAAGTAGATTTCCATTGTCAAATGGATATTTTCATTGTAATTGAACCTAAGTTACAAAATACTTGGAGATTGAAATGAAGAAAGAAAAACAAAAAAGATCCAGTAAATAGGCCAGAGAGTATAATTGAGATCAAAAACAACAAGTCTCTGAAGAATATGAAATGTTCCCATTATCTGCATTGCCTCATCTTTAACTTTCTCGTATGCCATTTTCAAATCTCTTAATCAAGGCTCGCAAACTAGTAGCAAAGATGTAGAGGAAGAAGGTATTACTACATCTGCTTCTGTTGGCTTAAGCAATCATCTTTCAATGTTTTATCACATAGCAAAGTCTGCCTCAACGAGAATATAGATCTCCAACAGTAAAACCATTCACAGCAAATAAAATCCTAGAAATGTTATGTGGCTCCATTAAACTCAGAATCCAAGAGAAAAATATTGTCTTTCAATTGAAGAGTTTGATCTTGAAATCAACAACAAAAAAACCAAGTGAAGAATCCCAATCATGGAAGTAGGCAAACAAGGAGACAAAATTGAACCCAAATTGAAATTAGAACCAATTCTTTTTGGAAAATACACTTTGCAATGTCTCACCGAAACCCATGGACTAAATTGAACTGCTTGATAGACAAATCAATCGAAGAAAATTAGCCCTGAAACCAGAATTATTACAAGTAGAGAAACAACACTCACTTGAATTCAAATATGATTCTTCATCATCACCAAAGAGACAATTCTTTCGGTAATAAGTTTTTGCTCTGTGTGTAATGGGTCCCACTTCAAAGGTATGTACTCCTCATCCTTTTAATCTTTAGCCGTGGGTTATTGCCCAACAAAACACTTAATTGCAAACTCGTATAACAATTTGTAGATTTTTGTATTTATTACCCATATTTCGTTTCATTACAATTTTCCCTTTCTTTACATTTTTAATACATCAGAAACAGATGATTCGAGTGAGAGATGTAAAAGACTCTTTCTTACAATCTAAAAGCTTGACATTAATTTATATCAAAATAGGAAGAAGTCATGAATAATCATTTCATTTAGCCATAAATCAGACATAACTAAAAACACAGAATGATACTTGCATAAACCAAAATCTACGAATACTCTTCTTAATTAGTTATTATAGATATTGCGAGAGATCAAATCTCATAGAGAGGACCTAATAATATGTAGGGACTGATCCAAACTGAAAACCTGGTGCTGGTGTTTGTGACGGAATTTGAGCAAGCTGATGCGAAGAACCGTTCGTGTTAATGATGTTGTTGTTGTCGTCGTACATGTTCATATTCCCCAACACATTAGTCCCAGTTCCTTGTATCCCAAGCAATCTTGGATAATCGTCCACATAGAAGTTGTTCAAGTCATTGTAGCTGTACGTGCTAATGTTCTCAAGCTCATTGATTCGGTTTTGTTGTTGAAATCCAAGTAAACCAAAGTAACTTTCCATGATGGGATCCTGATCAATCTGTTTTGAGAAATCATTAACGCTGTTGTTGCCATTGTAGGTGATCATGTTCGTGTTCATGTTCTGAAACCCATTGATCCCTGTTTCTTGTACACCAAGTAACCCCGAGTAATTCCCCATATTCGAAATCGAGTAATCCGTTAGTGCACGAGGAATTGGAGCCAGAGATTGTGCTTGGTTCAAAGCTGCTGCCGAGACTGGGATTCGAGATAAAGAACCGTTTCCATGGTTAAATATATACATGGAAACCTGGTTTGGATGTTGTTGAAGATGATTCATCGAAGTAGTCATCATCAACTCTTGATTAACCATCTTCGGGTTCTGTATCTTTCTCTGACCCTGAGAATTAACAACAACGCTAAGTCTATGTTGGATTCTGGTTCGACTACGTTCCAGAGACTGATACAGTTCCGCGAGTTGATCCACAGAGTAATTATCAAACTTAGGGTCCCAAACCGGATACTTGACTTTGGATCCACGTCTCACTTCCTTCTTCTTCTTGGAATCATCATTATTGATCTTCTGGAGAAAATCATGAAGACCAACGCTTCTTTTGAGCCGTTGTTTCTTGTCTAATTCACTGTACCTTCGTGCCATGTCCTCTACCTTCTCTCTGTCTTCTGGCCATATCTTAAGCTTTCCGTCTGGTCCGTAACAGATAACACAGACTTCGATTCCGCAGAGAACTGAAAGCTCGTAAGCTTTCTTGAATACAGTCTCCTGTCTTTTAATCAAGCTCTTAACTTTCATCGAAGACGAAGAAAAATTAGGGTTTTTGAGGATGGTTTCTTGAAATTGGGAAAATTTAGCAAGTTGATTCATCTTCGGTGATGAACACGAAGACATGGTTGGGTTATTTTAGTATTTGAATTAAATGAACAGTTGTGATTATGATTATTGTTTGCTGTTATATAAATAAAGATCTGTTCCATAATTGCGATTTTAGAACATTCTGTTTCTCTCTCTATAATTAATAACGTAATCATAATCAGATTCGATTTTCCGATTTCTATTTCCATGTAATAAGGAAAATTTTGCCTTATAGGGTTTAATAATAAGGAAATCATTCCAAATGCAGGTATACGTATGAACGATCGTGTACTAATTAGGGAGTTCAATTAAATGGCGTAATTTTTGAATGCTTAATTTTCAATTTGAAATATTGTTTGCTTGTTCTTCAAATCTAGTTTATTTGATTTTAAATATGCTTTGTATGTTTTTGAAATCAAAGAAATTCTTTTGGATTTAGAAATTCATATAATATATTAAATCCATTAAATTTCATTCGGGTCTCAGGGAACATAGATATTCGGTTCATGTATTTCAGATTTTGGGTATTTCATTACTAGGATCGATGTATATATGGGTAATTTTAAAAATTTAGTTAGAGATCGGTTCGGTACTTGTTAGGTTTGGGTCGGTTCGGATCTATTCAGTGATAAAATATTCATATTAGAACAAAAATATTTTAGATAAGATTCAATTTAGATGTTTTTTTAATCATAAATTATCCAAATCAACTTTAAATATTCAAAATATCCAAAATCATAATTTAAAGTCAGCATATAAATGTCAAGAAAATAAGTGGTCCAATTAGCTTGCCTTTGATTTAGCTAGGCATAATGGGGTGAGTTAGAATCACAACCAATTCCAATTGGAGAACTTAAGCTATAAATCGGATCGTTGTCGATCAAATGTTTACTTGTTCACAAAAAAAAATCTGCAAATTAAAATGAAATTCTAATCAAAATTTTATATTGTAAAAAATCAGAGCACATAAAATAATTGCTATTTAATTATTATATACGTTTTCCCTACATAATTTGAAAAATAGTTAATTCGTTAATATGGTATAGTCTAGTTTCTACTCGACAAAGCCTATAGAAATAAAGAATGACATGATTTATTCCCAAAATCGGATGTGGAGTATCTTGATATGGTGAGTTCTGACCATAGACCAATTCCGAAAAGATTTAGTGATCAATGTTTTCGACCTCATAAATAGTTTGTCTTTGACAAAAGATAGATCGGTAAAAATGAATTCAAAGAAATAATAGAAAAAGTTGGAAAGTTTATCATATCACCAAAGAGTATCTTTTATCGGTAAATTTAAAAGCTGTCATCGGTAAATTTTTATTGGAAAAACAAAAATTTACCGTCAAGACGACAGAGAATAGTAGAATTATAGAAAATTGTAGAGAATTTACAAAATTGTAATACAAATAACACATATGAAATCATTAAAGCTAAGTCAAACCTCAAACAAGCATATGTAGATAAAGAAACTTACTGGAACAAAAAAACCGAAATAAATGGATGCAGGAAGGTGATGAAAATATTAGATTCTTCTATGATCAAATAAAACAACAAAGAGCAACAAATAGAATAATTGGCCTAATAAATAATAATGGAAATTAGGTGACTAAGGATGAGAAGATCTTCGATGAGGCTAGTCGACATTTTTCCGAGCTCTTTACTAGTAATCAACTCCTTATGATTAAGGCAGATGAAGAGGAAATTAGAAAAGTTTTTTTTATGATAGACTTTAAAAACTCCGAGGCCGGATGATATGATGGCTCTTTTTTTCCAGAATTCTTGAAAAATCACAAAGAAGGATGTGATAAATTTAGTTAATGATTTTTTACTCAAAGGATCATTTGAACAAATATTTGCTTTATTAAAAAAACATACATCACACGGGATCTTTATCCTATTTATATATTCGGAAAAAACAAAAAAAACTTTCGTTTATGAATCATCGTTATGTGCAAATATTTATCGTTTTACAGTTTCAGATATTGATGTCGAGCAAGCTACGATATATCTTGAGACGAGAGAGCTTAAAGTTCCAGAAGAAGTTTAGGTGAATCTTCTAGGTTCCAACATGACCCATCTTCAGCACATGCTTGAACCACGAAGCGGACTCCTTTCACGTCCGGTTCTACTATCAATTCCGCTACGTAATAAGCTGGTACATGAGCGACTCCAAGGAACACTCTTTCGCTTCTTGGTTTCTCTAAAAACTTCCTTGATTTAAGATCAGTCGACCTCATATTCTCTGCATACACATTGTATCTCGGGAACACAGAATCTTCAGAGTGTTTCTGTCTCCACTCTAGCTTAACCCTAAGGATCTTGGAAATAGAATTACTCGGTACAAGCTCAACGTTATGCGCTTCAATGACCCATGGTGAAGCTGGAGGAAAAGAATCGGGTTTCTGCTGGTACTCAACATGATCCTTGATTAAAATGTGACCGAGCAATGCGAAATATTCTGGTCTCTTTGTTGAATTCTCTGGTCTGTAACAAAAGGCAGAGATTTCAGTCAGTGTGTGACCGTCCATGACAAGGTCTGTCTCATGCACCGTCCACTCGGAGTCGGATACCATCTGGGCTGAAATGGCGAGACACTGCACAAACATGTCGTTGAATCTACGGATGGATTCTTGTGGCGCCACAAATATAGATTTAGTCTCCTGTGATGTAGATGAGAAAGAGAGCACAATTCCAAGTTCAGAGATTTCATCTGATTTCACCTGCACCAATTCCAAAATCCTCCATTAGTAAAAAACAGCAAGATCTCGTAATGTGATGCATCTAGAAGCAGAGACTTACAGAATAGGAGATTGTGATGGGGGAAGATGAAAGCCGAAGATGAGGTTTGAAGAGCCTTGTTGTGAAATAAGCATCTCCTTCGAGTTTTCCTCTAAAAGCAATGTTCCCTCCTCCGTTATAAGATGCCTCTCGAGCACTATAAATTTCATTGTATTTATCGTTTAACTGCTTTGCCGAAATGAAATATGAGGATAATATTAGGGCCAAAACTTACTCAACAGTGACATCCACTAAATCTTTTTTGTCTTCATTAAATTCTAGGAGAGGCTGACGTGAAGAACACAACCAAAACAGATATCATCAGAAGAGCTAGAGAGACAAATTCAGATCAAGATGTTCAATAGTTGTGCTGTGATGGAAAAAGGTTTTTGTTTGTGTAAACATTAGTTGTGTGCAGTAAAATTGAGGACAATGAGATGGCTGAACCTGAAGACTTTGGCAAGAAATGTTGTACCATGGAGCATCTGACAATTGGCGACCGTTGACTGAAACATGGTAACCAAAGCCCTGGATGGACGACGGAAGAAAATTTCAGGACATAACTGAACATAATTCATAGCCAATACAACTAATGCATACTTAGCCATAATGTTGGTGCTGCAAGATAAGAACAAGGACTTGGTCAAATCTCACCTTACCTGATTGAAATCCGAGTAAAAAGGCAAGACTTGTGGATACGTTTGGACAATTCCCCAAGACTTCTCGACAAGAGACCACCATCTGAAGATAATATACATGAATAATAATAACCCTTTACAACAATAGCAAGAAAAATTTGAGCTCAAACACAAAAATGTTAGCTACAAAATTACTAAAAGTATTACTTATTCTGAGCCGTACGAAAATTTGGTGGTTGTGCAGTCTCATATACCCATCCGGGAGCAAACATGGCAGCTGAGACATTGTTACTCTTCAGCAAAGTAAGAGCAGCATTTACCTAGCATGTTAAAGAATTGGACAAGGAAAATAATTATGTACAGATCACTGATTTTCACTTTGTTCTCTTATAAAGAAGCATATATTAAAGATTTTCTGAGACATACAGTCCATTGTCCACCACCAAAAGAGCCCCGGCCAAAGACATCAATTCCCATGTAAACATCGAATTTTCTGTCTCCGGCAACATCAGCTGATAGTTTCGGGTAGCCCTCCTGAAATATCATCACTCATTCATATCAAATACAAAACTATAGAAGAAACTGACACTGATTATAAGCAGAAGGCAGACCTTCCATGTATAGTTCATGAATATTCCATCACATAAGTCAAAGAAAGGTTTGTTCTTCTCAGTCAACTTATCTTGCCATTTAAGATGACCATGAATAGTGACACTGTCGTACCTGCAAAAAAAGTTATCAGATCAAAGCATTTGCAAAACGAACAAAGAAGAACTCTGAACAATTCTCACCATATAACTAAAGCTCCAGGTGTAGATAAATGCAAGACTTTTGTAAGATGGCTTACGAATTCCTTCAAATTCGGAATCTGCTCTTCATCTATTTCGTTCTCTATATTAATCTGCAGTTTATATATGTTAGGAAGCCTTTCTTCACACAATTGCACCAGTGTGTTTCAAATGCATTTATATGATATCCAAAATTGCAGATAATTATAACATAAGAATCATGAAAATCAAACAAAAAATGCTCACCAGCCACCCATCAAAACCTAGAGCAGCAGCAAGTTCTGCTAAACGCTCTGCGTACATCTGAGCAGACTCTTTTGTGGCAAGCAACTCTTTGCAGACAGCTTTTCCTTCATCCCATTCTGTGATGAAAGTCCCCAAAACCTTAGAATTCCATAAACATAAGAAAGTAAACATCTCTCTGTTCACAGACAATGAAACTCTGTAAATTCCTCATTCTATCAACTAATTTCACTACTAGAATTACCTCATATCTTAGGAAAAATTGGCAAGGACATTCACAAATTCAAAGACAGCACAACCAAAATCAAATTTTAGATGTTTTTAGAATCCAAACGTTTTGGAGACCATTTACCTTAACGCCATGTCTATGAGCAGTGTTGGTCCAGCAAGGAGGAGGAAGAGTGACGAGAGAATGAGAGAAGTAAACAAAAATGTCCATCAAATACCAATGCCAAATAGCAAACCCAGCTTCGTTTTGACACCCTTGAACCCACTTGTCGTCTACGTATCCTCCCTTCATATCGTGGCACATTAAAACCCTCGGGCGATTCGGCAAGCCGTCGGAATTTCGCCGGAGAGGGACAGTGGAGCGATTAAATTGAAAGTGAAAAGAATCGAAATAAGAACGAGATTTCAGGTCATGAAGAGATTTGATCGGAAATGAAATAGGTAACGACGGCTTAGACAGATCGAGAAGCGGAACAGCCTCGGATTCTGCGACGGCGACATCCCCGCCGTTTGATTTGGGCAGGATGAGAGAGAGAGGGAATGAAGTGAGGAGCCTACGGGAGAGTGTGAAGAGTAGATTGTAAAGAGATACAAGAGTTCTTCGAGAGAGATAAGCGCGAAGAAGGTTTCGCATTTTGACAGGTCAACGGAGGAAGACGATGACGAATTGCTTCTTT
This sequence comes from Lepidium aucheri, assembly GCA_900406435.1. Classification (NCBI taxonomy): domain Eukaryota; kingdom Viridiplantae; phylum Streptophyta; class Magnoliopsida; order Brassicales; family Brassicaceae; genus Lepidium; species Lepidium aucheri. The sequence goes on from OVBA01001350.1 coordinate 10,543, forward strand.
TCGTTATTCGTACGCCAAATCAAAAACTGAACATATGAAATGAACTCAGCATTCTGTTGACATGTGTTTTTCCCGTTTTTCGTATAATATAAATATAACTTGCACGAAAGCAGAGTTTATATTAATGGGCTTAACGTTTAAGGCTTGAAATTTTAAATTCTTCTTTATTGGGCCGTTCAAAAGGCCTTTTAACAGAAAAGTATCTTGATCCTTCGAACATGTGATTAACAGAAAGTGCTGTGCCTTTCTTCCTTTTCTAAAAAGCAAATACGTTAGGTTAGGTGTAACAAATGTTAACACAAAGGTTAACAACTTTTGTAAATTGAATTAAATATAAGCAGTCATGCCCAATAATGGTCAACAACATGTGTTTTGTATCGTGCAAGTACAACACTTTTGATTAATATTTTTATTTCAAATGGCACAGACATCTAATAATTCACTTTACTCCAAAGCTCCAAAAATTTCATTTTCAATCTAACCAAAAGTTATCAGTGAATACATAAAAAAGACGAGGCATAAAAAAATAAAATAAAAAAAAAGACGTTATAAGGAAAAAAATAAATGACATCGCCGTTGTTATCACCGTCTAACCGTAGAAAACGGCGTTTTAGTAACTTCTTCTACACCGTACTCGTTTTCATTCTACTCGCCGCCGTCTTCTACGGCCACGATTTCGTCTCTTTCTCCCGTCGATCTCTTCATTCCCCGACGATACTTAACCAATCCACTGTTCTTGTTGTGGTGGACGAACCTCCTCCACCACCACCTTCTCCAACTCCATCTCCTCCACCTCCTCCTCCGACGCCTTCTCCTCCACCTCCTCCACTGCCGAGTCCTCCATCTCCGGCTTTTGCGGTGGGGAAAACACCGGAAGGATGCGATGTATTCAAAGGGAATTGGGTCAAAGACTGGTCAACGCGACCGTTTTACCGAGAATCCGAGTGTCCTTACATTCAGCCGCAGCTTACTTGCCGCACGCATGGCCGTCCTGATACTGACTACCAATCATGGAGATGGCAGCCTGAGTCTTGTTCACTTCCCTCGTTAGTCTCTCATTCGACCTTGATTTCCCGAGTTTCGATTTGAGTTTGAAGGGACCTGATTTTAATTTCGACTGCAATTAGCTCGATTCGGTCATTGATCTTCAGATCGTTTTTCTCTGTGGTTGTTGAATGTGTTAGGTTCAACTCTACGGTAATGTTGGAGAGCTTAAGAGGGAAGAAGATGATGTTTGTCGGTGATTCGTTGAACAGAGGAATGTATGTTTCTCTGATTTGTCTTCTTCATTCACAAATTCCAGAAAGTTCCAAATCCATGGATACGTTTGGTTCCCTCACAGTATTCACTCTCAAGGTAATTGGAATAAATCAGTCAATAACACAATGTTAATCTAAGCTTTTAGTTCAAATTTAGAAAGTCTTGGGAAACCATTGAAGTTATTTTGTACTATGTGATGATTCAGAATTCAGTTCACAGAGATCTGAAACAATGGTTAAACTTGGATCTGAAAATCTCTTGCAAGAATCTGATAAATAAAGGACAGATTTTGATTAGTTGCTTGCTAATATTCTTATACTTTTTCTTGTATATATGTGTAGGATTACAATGCAACGATTGAGTTCTATTGGGCACCGTTTCTACTTGAATCGAATTCAGATAATGCTACAGTCCATCGAGTATCAGATCGGATTGTGAGGAAAGGCTCAATCAACAAGCACGGTAGACACTGGCGAGGCGCTGATATAGTCGTCTTCAATACATACTTGTGGTGGAGGACTGGCTTTAAAATGAAAATCTTGTATGTACTAAACTCTGATCATTGTTTTCATATCTTTCTCTGTTTACCTAAATACTTGTGATTTGATTGTTTTTACAATTTGTTACATGAAGGGAAGGTTCATTTAAGGATGAGAACAAGAGAATCACTGAGATGGAGAGCGAAGATGCATATCGAATGGCTCTGAAGACTATGGTTAAATGGGTGAAGAAGAATATGGATCCATTGAAAACAAGGGTTTTCTTTGCTACCATGTCCCCTACCCATTACAAGTCAGTAACATCTTAATCTCTCATGTAATTTCAAGTCTTTAAGAAGTGCTTACTTCAGATATAGAACTTAGAACTGAAAAGATATCTATGTGAATGTGGCTTTAGAAACCAGATTTAGATTTAGCTAAAGCTCTAGAATACAAAGGTTTAATCTTTTCTTCCTCCATTGTCAGGAGCGAGGATTGGGGAGGCGAAAAAGGAAAGAATTGTTACAATCAAACGATACCCATACAAGACATGGAGCATTGGCCGTCAGACTGCAGCAAAACGTTAATGAAAGTGATCGGAGAAGAATTAGACCACAGATCGGATTTTCCAGTAACGATATTGAACATTACACAACTCTCGGGCTATAGAAAAGATGCACATACGTCAATATACAAGAAGCAATGGAGCCCATTGACGAAGGAGCAGCTAGCAAATCCAGTAAGCTACTCGGACTGTATACATTGGTGCTTACCAGGTGTTCAAGATACTTGGAACGAGCTTCTCTTTGCTAAATTATTTTATCCTTGATTTATTTCATTAAATTCGATTCTATCTAGTACCATAGTTTGTAAATTATGGTCAAATTTTTATATTAGTATGTAATATGTACACTATACGAAGATGAGTAAAATGATCTTTTACTGTTCTCCATATTGACTCAATAGATGAGGTTCGAAGTATAATACTTGATGATCCAAGAAACGAGCAAAAACTACAAAATATTCTAGCATTTTTCGTTGTGAATTAAGACCACTGACACTCATCTCCTGTTTTTTCTATGATCCATCCAAAGATTCTCCTGTAGACCATTGCCCCAAAACGCTCAAAGATCCAGAGTATTCAAATCATCAAAGAACTTGTGACCATCGTTTGGCTCGAGCTGAAGCGGATGCAAATCATAGCTACCAGAATACATCCGGGTTTGGTCATGGCCTGGACTGAGGTCAGGTAACATGAGTTCATCAATATCAAAGAACTCATTGAAATCCCAAAAACTTCGCTCATTTTCCATATTATTAGGCCAACCATAATCGGCAACTGTTAGCAAATCCGGCTGGTCATGTTGTACCATCTCTTCTTCCTGCTTCGTTTTTTCTTTCTCCTTCAAAACTTCGCTCCAATACTGCTGCTCAAACTCTCTCAGGAAGTCGTAATCTAACGTGGTACTCGCATCTTTATGTCCAACCGCACAATTGTCAGACTTGGTTTGACAAGACTCTTCCTTAACATCTAAGATCTGACTACTTGGTTTAGATTCACAATCTGCATCCTCTTGCTTCACACAGACACTATCACGACGAACCGCCTTATCCTCAACTGTACACACCTCAGACCGACCCGAATTACTAGTTAACACAGAATCAACACACTCAGGGAAATTAAGACGAGCCAATGGACCGTACATAACCCTAGCTGCTTCATCATAAGCAGAAGCTGCTTCTTCTGCAGTAGGAAAAGTGCCAAGCCAAAGCCTACTTCCTCTATTTGGTTCCCGAATCTCTGCAACCCATTTACCCCAAATCCTTTGTCTAACTCCTCTAAAACTACAGTGAGAATTCTCTGGTCCTCCTTTACCTTTCATACAACCTTTCTTTGATCCTTTAGCAGGAACCTTTCGCCTCTTTTTCTCTCCTTCTTCTGTAGATGAATTAGCTTCAACAAACTCGTTGTACTCTTTCCACTTCTGTAACCTATCAGCGACAGTTGTACCATCCGCTCGAGCCCTCGATTTTCTCTTCTTCGACACTGTCTCGGTTCCAGTTTGGTCACAAAACGCCATCCTCTTCTTATTCACCACAGAATCTATAAGACGCCACCAAAAAAAAACAAAAACTTGATTCAGACTTCGTCTATAAATCCGTCTCTCAAGTCTGAAGAATTAAGAAATTGGACATATATAATAACTAATATACGAAAAAGGAAAATTCAAGATTCGCAGGGAATTAACAATTTTATAGAGAGAGTATTCCCTTGGGCACCAAGCCTATTTTTACTTGCTCGCCAAGTTTTTCCTTTATTTAGTAACGAATTACTTTCAATTAAATTTCCATTATTTATTTTTCCCGAATCTTCCGAAGCAAGCTAGAGAATTGGCAATTAAAAGAAGCGTGTAAAGAAATAGCCCCAAAGAACCCTAATCTCTCTCAGAAACAGTAAAACCCAAAAACAGGAAAATATTTCACACACAATGAACTCGATAACACTAAAAACATCTAAAACACTGAAAATCATAACCCAGAAAATCCTCTGAAACCAAATCTGGGAAAATCTACGAAGCAACAAAAAATTATAAGAAATCGGAAATAAACATACGTATGTTGATTGTTGGAGTCAATGATGACAATTATAAGAATCAAATCTCTTCTAAAATGCGCGTAAACAATCGCCTTTAGGAAATAGCTGATCTTGATTGTTGGCTATAAACGACGTATAATCAAAGCCTCTTCTTCGGGAGTATTCTCGTTCTTTCGAGCGTCTCTCTCAGATTCAAAAATCAAATATTTGAGAAGGCGAAAGAGTGAGGGGTATTTATAAGTTTCTCTAGATAATTCTGTTATTTTATGAGAGTAGGCAGTGACGTGACTCTCATTTATTCCACTTTTTCTACAGTAACGTCCCAGATGATCAACACGTGTCGATATTATCCACCGCACAAAACACGCTCTCAATACGGGTAAGCAATTGAAATTGAATCCTTCCTTACCATAGTTGATCAAACACACTCATATCAATATGTTTAATACATTAATTAATTCACAAACGCGTTCAACATGTTGAAAATAATAGCAATATGTACATGGATTTTAAATTAACTTTATATTACCAAAATAAATATAAATAATATATTTTGTAGTTTTTTTAATATTAATATAATCTTCTTTTGAAGATTTATAGGCTATGATATGATCAAATCTAATAATTTTTGAGAAATCTTTGAAATATGTTTAATTTATTGCAAAAGGTAGTATATGGTATCCTTCATAATGAAAAAAACAACAAATTTAATAAAATTAAGAGTTCCACAAAAGTGTAGATTCTTTTCTTGGTTATGCAGCAAAGGATTGAAAAATAGAAACGTTTTGTTTGTTGGTAGTAGCATACTTGAGCTTTCACTTGGTCATGTTAACATACTTCTGCATGTACGCCACGTGTCTATTACGGCCACTGCCTTCCGGTGGTGATGACAACATTTACGACATTGCCTACGTAGTTATAATGCTTGTTGGGCTTTATACTTTTAATTGACCCCATCATCTAAAGCCCATCTTGTTAATAAACCGGTTCAAGTAAAAATTGAATTGGTCCGGTTTTAGCTTATTCATTTTGACTATGAAGGATATATGTTGATACCAAAGATGGGTGTTGATGGAATCGGAAAGGTGCTAATAATTATGCGGAAATCTTTAGGAAACAGTATGTAGATGATATAATGTACTTGGTATTTGAGGAAAAGATAAAGAAGAATATTGGTATGGATAGAGACACAAAGATTAAGTAAAATCCCATTGGTAGCAGAAGCAAATAAGCAATCATATATTATTGATGATGACGAATGTTATCTATAGAGTGTGGATTGTGGGTTAATTAAGAAGTTTTTTGCTTGTCGAAGATGATAAGTGTTGTGAGGAAGGTTTAAGAGGCGAGCTGAAAAGTTCATATGGTGTAAATTATGACGGCGAGATGACTTCAAATGCTAGAGATAAGAGTGTGATTAACCTATACGAGGAAGCATATTATTGGTGTTGGAGATGGGGTGAATTTAGTTAATGATGAGTTGGTATTCAGAACGATGGCGTGTAGGATGATGGTTTTGGACGAGAAATTGAATGTATTGAAATGCCTTGCAATAGAGAAGTAGAGGAAAATTAACTTGTAGAAGAATGAGAAGATGGTATCGATTTGGAAATAGGCCAAGAATTTGTATACAAAAAGCAATTTGCAAGATTTAGGGTTAAGTGCGTCACATAAACGGTGTTTTGAGTACATTATATTGAACTTGAATACTTTTCGATATGTGGTAAGATACCGTGAACAAGGCTGCAATTGGTAGTTAAGAGTGTCACAACCAAAAAAAAGCAAAGGCAGTTGGGAAGTTAAAGTATATCAGAAGATGCATTCTTGCTCTTGGGTATCAGCGAGTAAATGGAATGCTAAACGAAGAGGATCAAAAGATTTAGTTGCTTCAATTGTGCAAGAGGATTATCCAGGTCAATTAGATACTCCATCTACTAAATCTCTTATTGGTGTTGTGCAAAGAAAGGTTAGAGTGAAGGTGTCAAACATCACTGCTCTAAGAGGGAAAAAAGCAGCATTTGTTGTGCGTGGTATTCCGCATGAAAGCGTCAAGACAATGCCGTTGTATTTGTATATCCTGAAGGAAAATAATATTGGTACGGTTACGAGTTCTGACATGGATAAAGAAAAAAAATTTAAGTAGTTATTTGTCACATTAGGAGCTTGTATCAAGGGGTTTAAGGGCATGAGGAAAGTGCTGAGTGTGGATGCAACTTTACTTAAAACTATGTATGGCGGTATTCTTATATTTGCCACAGCTCATGATCCGAATCATCATCATTACCCGATTGCAAATATCGTTGTCGATGGAGAGAAAGATGCAAGCTGGAAATGATTTTCCAATATGCTGAAAACTATTGTTCCAGATGATTCATAATTGGTTTTCTTAGCAACAAAAATCCTAGCCTCATTAAAGCAATCAGTGTATTCAGAATCATCTCATTGATATTGCATATTCCACTTATCTCAGAATGCTAGGACAAAGACGTCGAACATCCATACAAAGAGTGTTGCAAAGAGATTTAGGGAGTTGGCTCAAATTTATACAGAGGCAGAATTCGAGCGAGAGTATGCAGAATTTAAGAGTGAATATTCTAAAGTGACAGGCTACTTAGACAATAGTGTGGAAGACTCAAAATGAGTTCGGTGCACTTCTCTATAGAAAGATACAATATAAGAATGATAAATAGTGTGGAATCATTGAATAATGTTTTCAAGGAGGCGAAGAAGTACTATTTACAACTCATGATTAATATGATAATCGAGAAAATGAGAGAGTACTTTAACAAACACTGTAAGGATTTTGCTAGAGGAGTGGACTCACGGTACTTGGTATCCTTTATGGAGAATGAATTGCATCGCAATTATGAAGAAGTAACACACGTGACTATGCGTGAGTTGAATTTTTTCATGCGTGAGTACAATGTTATTGTACATGATGGTAAGTCTTATTTGGTAAATTTGCAGAGAAAAGTTGTGTTTGCATGCGTTTTGACAAGGATAAGTGCCCTTGCGTTGATGCTATATCCAGTCTTAAAATGTACACAAAGAGTCCCGATAAGATAGAGGATTTTTATCTTTATGTATGTCCCAAGTATTCTCTTATAGAGGTGTGGTCATTGGCGTATACTCGGACAACATATCCGGTTTTGGATAAGTCTCAATAGGTTAGGATCTCGAATAATATTATGTCAATGTGCGTGTTAGCTCTAGACTACGCCAAAAAGAAAGGTCGACGTCCGATATCCATTGGTGGGTGAAAGACATCGAATGACGAGTAATAGGTCCACACTGACCCTAAACTTGGAGCAGTATTTTAATATGAACAACCCTGAGTAAATTTTGCTTAATGAAGTCTCGTACGCTTTGATTTTATGATTTTAGGTGATGTATTTGATACATTGTTATTTGGTTGTGATGTGCTTTTATAACCATTTCTGTTTAAAAACAGACGGATCATGTATTATTTTGATTATAGTATGCTTTTGATAAGAATAAAACCATGAGATTCATCGATTTCGGTTATGTGACAAAAGTATTATAGTATGGGCCCAATATTACATAGATATAAGAATTTCTCAATATTAAACCACTTTAATCTAATTCAATTTTCATATTAATTATATGGTCCATATTTGTCTCAATCTTTTAAAACTTTTCTTCATCTTCAGATTCATCTTCTTCCTTCTGAAGAATCACAAAATTGCAGAGTTAGGTCGTTTTAGGTCATTTTCTTAAAGCTTAAGATGAGAATTATTGGAACTCCATCGTTATCTATTTCATCAAATCGGCAAAATGGATTTGTATACGGAATTCCGAATCAATGTAATTGCAGAAAAACAATGGTTATTAGAATGTCGAGGTCATAAAATAACCCCCACCATATATACTACCGGTGTTCATATGCAGCTGCAAAATAAGTAATCAAAGCAGATTTTCGATGATAGTTGATTTTGCTTTCCTAATCGATGGTTGTTAATTTGTTCATATTTACTTAGCTCTCTAACGATCACATACTTTCAAATGGGTTGATGAAGCTTTGATTGATGAAGTTGAAAGCTTAAAAGGATTGTGCTGGAATTGAGAAAGATGTGAAAGAGCTCTCATTGTACAAGAACATGTAATGTTTGAAAAAATGCAAAGTATACCTGAGAACGAGTAAATGGAAAAATTAGAAAATATGAAAACCCAAAAGGGATTTGAAGAAATTGATGATGCTTCTAATTCTGTGTTTTATTGTACTCGTTGTTATTGTGAAACTAGTCTAGAAAATATGTAAGTATCATTGTTGGATCCTTCTTTGTTGAGATATAACTTAAAGGATCCTTCTTTTGTTAAGACTTCTTTGTTTTCAAAGAAAGATTTTGGTCGATTTAATATTTATTAACCATTTGGTACAATGTAAAAAGTTTTGGTTTAACACAATATTATAGACAAAATCGATGAAATTGATTGGTATAGTGCAATGGCATAAGAATCGAATGATTCATTGTAATATCATTACATTCAATACGATTGACTCATTATAATAGGAATTGAATGATTCATTTAAGTATCACTACAATCAATACAACTAGTTCTTTATAATAGGAATCAAATTATTCATTGTAGTATCATTATATTCATTACAATTGGTTCATTATAATTTATTATAATATCATTATATTCAATACAATTGGTTCATTATATACTAAATCATGAAATAAATTGAAACTAAGTTATCGACCAAACGTTTATGTAGAGAAATATATGTTTCACTTTGCTAGTAGAATACAATGTTAAACTATGATGTGTTTATGGAGAAAATTTATATAATGTGACCACAATTGTATAACTGTGTATATGTAAGCAATTAGTATATGTATTCATGTAAAAAGTTCCTAAATATCATATGTACTCTCGTTCAACTAATTTTCATAAATTTGATGTTGGTTAAACTAATAACTAGTGATTTAAGGTTAATGTATAATTTTGAATTTAGGTACAATTAAATAACACGGGTATAACTACGCTTCGGAAAAACAACACATTTCCAAGAACTCTGGTTGCTCTTTTATCTTTTTAATTGTTTTTTGCTTTCATTTTTTATTCTTTTTTGTCACAACAAGTTCTTCTGTCTTATACACTGAAGACTAAATCAACTCAGAAATCCATCAACTCAAAACCCAAAATTTTTAAATCTTGTTGCCGAAATGTTTTAAATTTTTTTAGAAATTTTAATTTCAAAACCTTTTTAAACCAACAAATGGGTTGTTGCCAAAATGTTTTAAATTGTTTTGGGAATTTTAAGTTCAAAACCTATCTAAATCAACAAATGGGTTGAGCAAACGCTTTTGTTATATATTTCTTTGGAACATTTATTCTTTTGGATGAATTACCCAATCCCATCTCGCATATATTTCATAAACTCGAAATTGTCATTTCTTTTTTTTACATCTTCTATCTCCAAATCCAACCATGAGTAGTGACAAATCCTTTGAGCCAAATGAAGATCCGAACATAGTGGATGAGGAGAGCTATAGCACTCCAGAAGCGTATTGAATTGGTAGCTAAAAGTAATCATGGAATCCTAAGGAATGTCCATGTTGTGGGAGGATAAAAAGAGAAACTACACCCGAATTCGCAGTACTTCATTTGTAGAAATTACGAGGTAAAAATGCAAACTCGATATATATTTTCGTAACAATTGATGAAAATCTGGTGAGAATGGCGGATTCTACATGAATGTGCTTGACTATACTTGCAGAATGATGGTTTGCACTGCTGCACACCTTAGAATCTTGCTATTGAGGATGAAGTCGAGAGTCTCTAGTACACGACTCGCGCATAGTCAGACAAGATTTTTGATCTGTAAATGGTCACTCGAAATATGACAAAGAGATAGCAGAGCTTAAATAAGTGATTCAACAAGGAAGAATTGAGCCTATAATGGTCTTTAATTGTTTCAATGAAGAAGAATTAAGTCTAACTTATGTTGTTATTTCTATGTTTTCCAAAATTGTTAGTTGTTTCTATGTTTTTCAGATTTGTTATTGAGTCTAATATGGTCTTTAATTCGGACTTGTAACTTATAATGTTTTAATGTTAAGTTTATTTGCTTTATGTTTATGTGGTTGTGGAGAAAACGTAGGGATATAAATTATTTGGTAATGTAGTAATGGTTTGGTCTTTTGTTGGTTTATGATCTATTTACGGTTTCAAAATGTTAATATGTCAATAATAAGACGTGTCACTTGGTTATGTTACTAATAGATGAATCAAACCGGTTTCATACAAACACACCAATAGATGAACCAAACATATTGGTTTCATAATCTCAAAATATACCAAAAGAAAGATTCACTAATATAAGTCCGATAGAATCCTAAGTCTAAATAACTCTAACTGTAATTAGTCAAACTTCCCTAATCCAACTCCAGTCGCTTCTACGATTGCCTTGTCGTCCGCATAACATAGGATGGCTTCCTCAGATCATAGAAGGATCTTTTCTTCCTTTTCTTTTGCTCCGCTTTCTGTCTAGATTCTTCTTCTGTCTCACAAATCCCCTCTGCCACTAATTCTACTTCTCCATCCTCACATTCTCCTACTTCTTTGTCCTCGGCTTCTTCCCCTTCCTCTTTATCTTCAGCTTCTTGCTCATTACCATTTTCTTCAACTTCCTGCTCTTCTTGTACGTGACCAACACCATCTGCACCACCACCATCAACCATCGTCTCTCATGCCAGTCCTTCTCATCTAACAATCATTTCCACATCAATTAGTCTTTTTATTCACACCTTCAAGCATGTCATTCATTTTCTTGAATTAAGTTTCCATCATTTCTTTTAATTTATCGAAATCACATAACATTAACATCAAATTCTCTCAGATCAAATGACTTACCAGCAACACCTTCGGGCCCGTTTGTCTTCCTCGAACTTCTGTTGAAACAGTATTTTCTATTTTCTACCACCAACCGCTGAGTCCAAGCACCAACCACGTTGTCAAAAACATCGTATTCTTAAGAATACCAGTGGTCGGATATTCCTCATCCCTAGTTTTTCGTAAAACGTTTTCAATCACTTGACAATAATACAAAAGAAATTAAACGATAAATTTAAAATACAAACCATGTATAACAAGGAAAACTTACCGTAGTTTCCCCAATTGTTTCATTTATTTCATAAATGTGATGTCCTTCATCAAACAAGGACCAAACCTTGACTTGCACATTCTTGGGCAGTTACTGCGAGCGTCTACAACCTCTTCCCTACACCCCTCCATCAAATTAGAGATAACTTCAAAAAGTAGAAGCTACACAAAAACATACACATCAATACCATGTTACAAATTTCTGAATTAACTTTCTAAAACAAGATTCCAATTTTTCCACCAAAGTATGTAATAGGAAACATGATAACATACCTCCAAAGGAATACAAAACTCAAGATATTAGTAGTAGGCTTGGCAGCACCATTAAAGAGACTGAATATACGTTCAATTTCTCTTAGATTGTCTAAGAATGACAATCTATCCAACATGAAGGAAATACACTCGTCCATATTACTCACAACCCGCCATAAAAATTTACTTACCACTGTTGCTCGTGATCCTCTTTTTGCATTCCTTTTTATCACAACCGACAAGAAATAGAGCACAACCATTGTTAACTTATATCTTGAATAAGTCCTCATTTTCATAAACTTCTTCTCAATGGCTTCCTGTGTCACTCTACTCCTCTTGAAATGCATCTCCACAAACCTGAAATCTCCCTTCTCTCCATGATTATTAGGGTACTCATGACAATGTAGACCCGATATAAGTGTGTGATCTCTCAAGGAATATCTTATTGGTACCCTATTACAAACCATATTTCTTTCTTCTTCTCTATTCATGACCTCCCCATTGACATCATCCACATGCCCATTGTCATGTGGCTTTAATCACTTGGCATGTGGAAGAAATGACAAAACAGAGGGTGATCATTGAATTATTGCTTCTCATGGTTGTCAATCATTTTCTCGATATTCTCTGTAATCTTCACAACATAGCACCTTGTGGCTATCTTTATTGTCTTCTTGTACTCAGTTGTAGGTAAGTACATACCAAGAGGTTCCATCACTCGCATTCCTCCATCCTCTAATTCCTATAGTACAAACAAATATGAATTATAATTGTAGCTAACGTGAAATAATGTTGAAACTAAGCAAAATTACAATTCGAATTTCTCAGAAAGATTAACCAATCTCGTAACTTTCAAAACCAATATTTAATATCACAAACTAAGCAATATCAAATATCTGATAGCAGAAACTAAGAAAAGTTCCAAATCTAAATCTCAGAAGCAATAAACAATATTACCAATATCTAAATCAAAACTTCAATAACCAATATACAACATAGCATTTTTAGAAACAGTGCAATCTCAAAAACAACCAATGTAACATTTTATAAATAATCCAATCTCAGAAATACAAGAAACCTTGTCTTGAAACATAAATTCCACCATATACTAAGTGATATCCAATCTCATAATTATGAAAAACCATGTTCTAAAACATAAATTCCATCATAAACTAAGCAATATACAATATCATAATTTACAAAAACCATGTTCTAAAAAGTATATTCCACCATAAACTAAACAATATCCAATATCATAATTCACAGAAACCATTTCCTAGAACAGAAACAAACTACGCACAACGCTTTGGTGAAATCTACATAACATCAAAATCTAACATAATTCCACTATAAATTAACCCTAAAATCAACTCAGTACACGAGATTGAGTTGACTTACAGGGGCTGGTACATCTAGCCCATCTGCTTCTTCTCTCTTTTGCAGATTCTCGTCTTCTCTCACCGGAGGAGGAGAATCCACTAGCTTTTCAAATCGTAATTCATCTTGCATGTTACATCTAGAGTGTTCTTCTTCTTCTTCTCTGGTCGTAGGAAAAGTGTGAGACCCGTTCTTTTGGGCCCAATTAGAGTATTGATTAATTCAGCGCGTTAGGGTCAATTAGTAAACAAAACCCTAGGTATGTGTGTATATACATATAAAGCTGTAGCAGATTCCTAAAAAAATCTAATGAGAAGAAATCCTAGCCATCATCTGATATAACCACGTGAAAGAGAAAGAAGCGGAGAACACAAGCGACTTGAAATGGAATGAAATTTGGTGTGTGTCTTCCGAACTCTGGTATCTACTCGTAACCGAAAGCGGAATCGTATTCGGAGTTATTACTCAAAAGTTATGGTGGTTTCTCCAAGACTAAAATCTAGAGATCACATCTGCGAGCACCTATGTTGAGCACGGTCCCGACGATCAAAACGAAGTCACTAAATGATCAATATATTGTTGGAAAGCCCTGGAAATCTACTTTTCATATCCGGTGTCGGATCTGGTTTTGAAGTTAAAATGATTTGATTCTGAGAACAGCAACATAAATCAATTTCTTTTTTTAAACAATTTAATTCCTTCATTATAAGGTGAGTATCTGAGCCTTTTTTCTTTAAAGGAGAATGATTAGACATTGATGCCTAAAACTCTTTCTAAAGCGCTTAATTCAGCATTAGCAAAGGCTTAATCAGAGGATTGAACCCTTTCACTGTCTTTGAGCCAAAAGAGCTAGTCTGAAGCAACATAAGATTGCCATTTCCCCTACATCGAGCCACTTCGAGCACTAAGATGGACTTCTCTGTTTGCTGATCTAAATTCTCCAACCAATTCCATTTCCAAAACATTCCTGAATCTCAATAATATTACTAAGATTTGGTAACCAAACGATGGACATGCTTTAGACCTATTGGCCGCTTCGATAATATCAAAAGCTTCAGAAGCCATTTGGATATGATCAAGCTCATACATATTATCCAATGTCCAAAGTAGAGCTTCCAATTGGCCTGGTGCAAAGACTTAATATTGTACCATGAAGAGCCAATATTCACTTTCGAAGATCTTGGAAGAGGTAGTTTCCGACGTGTGTTCTCAAGATTATAAGTGGATATTTGAGTTAGATTTTCTGAGTTCTCCACTTCTTGAGATAAATACCATAAAGTTGACTCCTCCAATGCTTTTTTGACACAATCTAATGGCAGCATTGTTTGCCTTCAATAAAAAAAACGTTCATATTCTTCCATAAACGCCAAATTACCCACATGTAACTTGTCCTGATTTCAGGGCACAGAGCATAGTTGTTTCCACACATCAAAAGAAAATGAAGGTTGGAGTAAAGAGTACCCCATTCAAATCCATTTTCAGGGCATGGAAAAGTTCAAAAGTGCCCACAATTGCCTTGCGACATGACATGTAAACAGTACATGCTTGATGGATTCACCTTCATAACCACAAAACTAACATCTCACATAAATCTTCTTGATGCCAATTTATCTGTATTGCATTTAGTGAATCGATCACCATTGTAACAAGAAAGAGCTCTGCTCAAAAGTAAAACTGAAAGAGAATAAAGATATTCAATTCACTTAATTCATAAAAGAGAATACAACTGGTCTTATATACAAGCAGTACTAAACCGGAATAAACCAATGATTATATAAAACTAATCTAACTGAAATAATTAGAGTAATAACTCTAATACACCCCCCTCAAATCTTTAATCCAGAATGGTAAAGACTTGAAACTGACATTTTAGACAATATAGAATGAAACTATGAAGAAGCCAATGGCTTTGTCAAAATATCAGCATGTTGATCAAGAGATCCAACGTGAAAGGTGTTAAGGAATCCTTTCTTCATCTGATTCCTTACAATGTGGCAATCGACCTCTATGTGTTTTGTTCTTTCGTGAAACACAGGATTAGATGCTATGTGTAATGCAGATTTACTATCACAGAAAAGCTTAGCTGAAATTGTAGGTGAAACACTAAAGTCTGTGATAAGTTGATGAAGCCATAACAGTTCTCGAGTTGCATCTGCAATAGATATATATTCAGCTTCAGTGCTACTTCGAGATACTATATCTTGCTTTTTACACTTCCAAGTAATCAAGGAATCACCCAAATAAATGCAGTATCCAGAGATAGAGCGTCTAGTGTCTCGACAAGCTGCCCAATCAGCATCAACATATGCATTAAAACATACTTCAGAAGTTGCAGAATAGAATAAACCGTGACCTGGATTTGATTTCAAATACCAAACAATCGTGAGAGCAACTTTTAGATGTATATATGTAGCATTTTGAAGAAACTGACTCAACTTACGAACATCAAAAGTGATATCAGGTCTTGTTATTGTTAAGTACAGGTGCTTGCCAATGAGTTCACGATATGGAGTAGGATTAGAAAGAGCAGTACCATATGATAGGCTAAGTTTCACCTTTGGATCCATAGGAACAGTGCTTGGTTTGCAGGCAAGAAGACCAGTTTCTTCTAAAAGATCCAATATATATTTTCGTTGACAAACAGAAATGTCTGCAGAAGATCTCGCTATTTCCAAACCAAGAAAGTATCTCAGAGGTCCTTTATCCTTTATCTTGAACTCTTTATGAAGTAAGTCTTTCAGCTCTTTAACTGCACTATCATTGTTGCTTTCTATAGCTATATCATCAACGTATATCAAAACTGCAACGATTGAAGTACCATCAATTCTGACAAAGAAGGTGTGATCTGCTTCTGACTGAACAAAATTAGCTTTAAGAAGAACAGAAGATAAGCGTTGGTACCATTGTCTTGATGCCTACTTTAATCCATATAAAGATTTATGAAGTCTACAAACCAGATTTGCAGGTAAAACAGTACATGGTGGTGGAGTATAGCCTAATGGCAAAGACATATAAATCTCTTCTCGAGATTGCTATGAAGAAAAGCATTAGACACATCCTCCTTCTTGTTGGGTATAACCCTTAGCTACTAAACAAGCTCTATGTCTTTCTATTGACCCATCCAGATTATATTTAATTGTAAACACCCACTTGCAACATACTACGTGTTTTCCAGGTGGTAATGATTTAATTGTAATAACCTTTTGTTCATGAAGAGCATCAAACTCAGAACCCATTGCTTGTTTCCATATGTCTAACTTAATGGCTTGTGTAAAATTGTTGGGTATCGTATCAGTGGTGATAGAAAGAATTAAGGATTTATAAGAAGGGGAGAGTTTATCATAGTTGATATAAGAGGATATAGGATAAAGAATAGAAAAAGATGTGAGGTTGGGTACCTTTTGGGAGAGGTAGCAATGATACTCAGAAAGGTAATTAGGAGCTTTCACTTGCCTTCGCGGTCTTATTCATTTGCAATCTCCAAATCAGTTGATTCATTAGCAGAAGATGAATTGTCTGTAGTGTTAGTGTTCAAAGGGATTGATGGCACAGTGTTTTGATTATTATGCGATGAAGATGTAATGTCAGCATGAGAAGATGAAGCAATATCAGATGGAACAATAGAAGAATGCAAAGACGATTCAATATTAACAGAATTATCAGGAACAAACAAAGGTAATATGGGAAGAGAAAACAAATCGGTTGATATCTCAGGATGAACAACATCTTGAAATGGAAAAATGTTCTCATGAAAAACAACATTACGAGAGATAGAAACAGTATGATTCTCTATATATAAAACTTTGTAGCCCTTAAAACCTATTGGATAGCCTAGGAAAACAGAAGCTCTAGCCCTTGGAGTAAATTTATTTCTAATACTAGGCACTGTTGAAACATAGCAAAGACAACCAAAAACCTTAAGAGAACTATAATCAGGCAATTTGTTCATCAAAACCTCATAAGGAGATCGGTTATTAAGTAATGGTGAAGGAGTTCTATTTATTAAGAACACAGCAGTCTGCACACAATCACTCCAATAAGCAATAGGAACATTAGATTGAAAAAACAAGGCTCTAGCAACATTTAAAATATGTTGGTGTTTACGCTCAACAACCGAATTCTGTTGAGGAGTTTCAATACAAGAAAAATAGTGCAACATACCTTTTTTATTAACCAGATCAACATAGTTTAATTAAGGAGCATTATCAGACCGAATAGCTTTCACTTTAGATGAATACGGAGTAGCAACAAGTTCGAGAAAAGAAGGGAATATAGTCTGAACAAAACTTTTATTACGCATGAGATAAATCCATGTTATACGAGTGGAATCATCTACAATTGTAAGAAAATAACGAAAACCTTCAACAATTTCATGAGTAAAAGGGCCCCAAACATCAAGATGAACTAAATCAAAAGGATTGTATGCCAAACTATTATTTGAAACAAAGGGTAAACGTTTCTGTTTAGCTAGAGGACAAACAGAGCAAGGCAAAGTACTAGAAGATTTCTTAGACAAAGAAAGATGAGTAGACAGAGAATGTAACTTTGCTGGAGACGGGTGTCCAAGGCGTTGATGCCAAAGGTCCTCATCTACAGCCACAGAAGCACACAAATCCAGCGAACCAGTAGGAGCAGATATATCGAATGCAGTGAAGACATAGAGATTACAAAAAACTCTACATTTCCCAAGCATCGAGCCCCGAGACAGGACTTGAATTATACAAGAATCGGGGAAAAAATGGGCAGAACATAAGCTAGTCGTAACAAGACCATTAACACTAATCAAATTGAACTTAAAAAAAGGAATATGCAGGACATCATCAAGAATAAGATTCGCTGATAAATGCACTCTGCCAACATGAGTAATTAGAACTCTAACACATGTAGTTAATGAAACTGACAAAGAATCAACTGATTTGTAATCTGCAAATTGATTAAGATCTGAGCAGACATGGCTAGTCACTCTACTATCAACAATCCAAGCATCATGCGGTATATGATCAGTTAGGGAAGATAAGCAATAATGGTGATATGTTAATTTATTGTTTTCTAGACGAAGATTTGTAGATAAGCATGATATGATATCTATAGAGGACTTACAAGACATTAAGCCATTAGCAGTGATTGATGATACTGGATTCTGAGAGTGATTAGTTGTAGATTGGACTTGAAAAGTGAGCTGAGAGATGAGTTGATGCACTTGTTCTGTGGAGAATGAACTAAGATCCAACATGTTATTACCAGAAGAGGAAGCTTGTTGATTAGTCGAGATCTTTGTCATCACATTAGCCAGTGTATTATCTTTATTATAAAGCTGCTTCCATTGAGACGTGTTGTTGTTTTTCTGCACATTTGGTTTCTGATTAACCAAAAATGTATTTTGATTCTTTGGTCTAGGATGACCAGGTGGATAGCCGTGTAGTTTGTTAGCACTTAGTAACTACATGACCTGTCATTCCACAATGTGTACAAACTGGATGAGACTTAGGCTTGTAACCATTTGCATAAGCAGCAAAGTGTTCTTCATCCGGAGGAATATATGACGCTTGAAAGGCAACATTATCAATTGGAGTGACATGTTTGATGATCCTTTGTCTTTCATCTTGACAAACCATGTTAAAAATTTCTTCTATGTCTGGCAAAGGCTTCGACATCAACACTTGCCGTTTTGTAGCTTCATAAGACTCATTTAAACCCATCAGAAACTTGATTACCCGACTTCTATCTAACATCTTTTTCCAATTAGCAGCAGCAGCACATTCACACTTTCCACAAGTGCATATAGGCAATTCTACAAAATTCTTATATGTTTCCCACAAAGTCACAAGCTCAGTATAATAAGAACTGACATCTCTAGCTATCTGAACAACAGTACACAATCGTTGTTCGATTTCAAAGATTCTTGCAAGATCGTCTTGCTTAAATCGGTTCATTAAACTATTCCAGATTGCTTCTGCAGTCGACATATATAAAAGATTAGCACTGATGTTCTTCGAAATAGAATTAAGTAACCAGGTAGCAACCATATCGTTGCAACAAGACCAAGATCCAACGTTTATATCATCATCAGGAGGTTTTAACAAATCCTAACTTGTTTCTAACATTCAAAGCAAGACAAACTGACCTTCTCCAAGAGTGAAAATCAGCGCCATCGGTGAGACGATCGGAGACGAAAATTAGTCCGGCGTGGTCATTACTGTGTAAGTAATAAGGATTTTCATACAAATCCATTGTTTGACGAGATGTATTAGCTCGAGAATTAGATTGATCGGAAGAAGTATTTGACTCAATCGCCATTAACAGAACAAACAATCCAAAGATTGAAAAACGAATTGGAGAAGAAAACAAAATATCGAAGAAGATCACGAAACAAAGATTTCTCAGCGAAAAAGAAAGAAGATGAAGCTTCAAAACCAAAGAGCGGAAGATATTATTTACTCTGATACCATATTGCATTTAGTGAATCGATCACCATTGTAACAAGAAAGAGCTCAGCTCAAGAGTAAAACTGAAAGAGAATGAAGATATTTGATTCACTTAATTCAGAAAAGAGAGTACAATTGGTCTTATATACAAGCGGTACTAAACCGGAATAAACCAATGATTATATAAAACTAATCTAACTGAAATAATCAGAGTGATAACTCTAATAATCCGAAACAGGAAGTGCTTCTAATAAGGCTTTCCACAAGAATGTTCTGATTTTAGGTGCTGTTGGTATTGACCATACTTTTTCAGCAGAAAATTATAAGGTTAAATACATTGCAGATCTATAATGGCCTTTAAAGTTGCCATTGAAGCCAAGAACGCAAACGTTATGGTCCACATAAGCTTTTTTATATAGCAAAAAATACTGAAACTGAAGAATACCAAAGTCAAGGACTGACATCAAAAGAGGAAACAGTATCATTCTTCTGAAGTTAATTTCAAACTTCGACTCAAATCATTTCCATATACTTACTTTGCATTTGTTTAAAAGAAAAAGAAGTAGCTAGATAAGCATTGCAAACTCCAAGAGATCTGTTCTTAATTCTTGCTTGCTTAGAAACTTGCATTTCTCTCTTTTAGCCGAAGTATCTCCAGTTTTGATTCAAGCTGCAAGAACCCAAACAAAAGATCAGAGAAATTGCATTTGAAGCTAATTCTAAAATACAAAAAAGATTCAATCTAAGAGTGTTGCAAAGTGATTTTACCAGATCTATCTCCAACTTAATTATCCTATTAGCTTGTTCCACCTGAGTATTCTTCAACTTCTTGACTTCCAAGAATATCTAGCAGAGAAATAACGTACTCATAGTATTTCAATGACTGGGCACATAAGCAAAACTGTTTTTTATATATAGTTTAGAGAGTAATGGATGAGCTAAACTTACGTCACTCATTATATCTAAGAGTTTGGGGGGTTCCATTTCCATCCTCGAATGATCTGTACGTCTAATGTTATCAACCACGTCTCCTGTAGGCACGGAAACATAAGAGGACATTGATGCTATATTCCTTTCATCATTGTCCCAGGAAATCCTATCCTCCCAACAATTAGGCACCATTGATGAAGATGCTGTTCCCATCTTATCTTTGGGGTCCTGTAAAATCTCGTTCAGTCCATCTAGATGGGGTTGAAAGTAGGATGATGCATCCCAATCAATGACTGAATTTGTATCCTCAGCAGAATCTTCCTTAGCAATGCGAGGTCCTATTAAATTGTTAGCTGTAGCAGAGGGTCCCTTTAGACTTGGATGGAGATTTTGTTGATGATGATAAGCATTCACCTTGATATCTTCAACTTCCGTTGAAGCATTTATGAATTCCCCACCTGCTTGAACTCGAGAAGTAGATGTCCAAGGATTTACAACACCTTGAGATGAAACTTCATTAGTTGAGGAAGCGGTCACATTTCTCAGAACTGATGAGTAGGACGTCCCTGATTGTGACACTGATGGTTGAGATTTTTGCTCATCTGCATCACTGGAAGCTGTTTCCCATCCACTATATTTTCCAAGATCGACTAATCTAGGATCTTCTCCATGTGTGCCTTCTTTTGAGTCTTTCTCTATGTTTCCGCTAGACTTATCTGAAGATTTGAACAGATTGCTCCACTTATCCACCCGAGTTGCTCCTACGTCACCTATTTGTGCAAGAGAAGATGTTGGAATAGGCTTTCTGGGTGGTGGTAAAGCATCTCTGGATGCCCTTACAGATACTGATGGTGAAAACAAACGGAGCAGCTTGTTTGTCTGATTTCGGTCTAGTTCAAACAAAAAGATCTTGTCATCCTTATAATTCTTAGAAATTACTGGGCTGAACTTTTCTTCAGGCAAGGGCTCACACGGCACTCGGACTCGTACCTTTACCTGTGTGTCAAAAATTTGCAGAACGAGATACATATTAGTTTAGAGGACATTTTGGATAATCAACTACAGAAAAAGTTTCATATGGAGATACCTGAGCAGGATATGGACTTGGATCTGTTCCATTTGGAGACCAAGCTTTGGGGTCAATGTTCAACTTTCCTTCACTAGCAGCTTCAAAAATGCCGTGAAGTGTTCTGTCACTGTAGTTGAACAAAAACAGCGTCAAACCGGGATTGATGTTTTTGATATAAGCCATGTGTTGAGCTGGTAAACCTGTTCACGAACAAGCACTATTTGTTAATAACCTAGTCGTTGCTTAAGTTTTACCCTCAAAGATTGAAAATAAAAAAAATTGTACTCAACTCACCAAACAAATTCTTTGCATAGCACTCTTTGATAGTGCTGAATTTACAACCAAAAACTACTCCACAGAGATCCCCTTTTTCAAGATTCCTCGAACACATGGGGCTATATCCTGATATGTATTGGCCATCCTGAGCCAATCTGTAGGTCTCTGTCTTCCTCCCTGCGCCCATCGCTTTTCACTAGAATGAATCAAGATATATGTAAAAGAAAACAAAGCGTAGCAAATAGCAAACGTGATATTGAGTAAAGTGAATCGTCCAACACAAAGATCGTCTCTAATATCATCAAACAGTTTGCAGTTATGTCCAAGATATTCGCTACCAGAAACCCTAATCATCAGCAATTTGCATTTCAAAACAATACTGACAATGTTAAACCTACAAATTTAATAAATGGGGAAGCAATCATATGATGAAATAAGTTGAGAAATTCTAAGAAACGACAGATCTCCAGAGGACCTCCAAATACCAAACGTTCAAATCAAATCCTAACTTCAGAAACCAAAGAGATTTCTTTCCCATAAAACGCTTGGTAGCTAAGAAAAATCGACGGTATTTAGAAAAGACAAAGCAAAAATCTAGTCAAATGGAAACGACGATATGAGAACAAATCTATGAAGCTGAGACATGATACCTCAAATTTCTTATGCTAACAGCTACTCGAAGTTGAAGGAGTCGATTTCACTCCTTAAGGTGAAACAACGTAACCTAGCTTATAAGTAAGTAAAGAGAGCAAAATGAGACAACATTTCTCGAGTAAATCCCAAAGAAATTACAGGAGAAATTTTAACCTTAAGTTAACGATCAACAAACAAAGATGAAACGGCGAAGAAAATCTTCAGAGAATCAAAATTTCTGCAAATTTCAGTCGAGAAATGCATGGGAAGAAGACAAATTCAAAGGGAAATTGAATGTAAAGGGGAAAAATCTTAGGGTTCATCAATGAAATGAGTGATATGACAGAGGGAGAGAGAGAGAGAGAGATGAGGAAGGAAGTAGAGTGAGATCACAAAAAAGCTGCGAACTTTTATTTCCGAAACAAAGAAACTGGATAGGCGCGAAAAAAGAAAATTTAATGAGACGATAATAGCCTTAAGGGTTTTAGTGAATTGATACTAAAATGGTAAATGATAGGGGTGTTTTGGTAATACCAGTTATCGGAGAATGCAGGGAGACGTTGCAGTTGCACGGTCAGCACGACGATTGCTAGGGTGTAAATTACACTAAAAAAAGCCTGTTACAAACAAATTCATTTCTGCCTCTATTTCCTAATACATGATATATAAGCAATTATTTAATTTTTTATTTTTCAGATTTTTTTTTTAATCCAGTTAATATTCTTACAATCAATTAAAACTTAATCTATACATAGTCAAAACAAATAAAAATACAATTAATTTTACATTAAAAGTTGAAAACACCCAATATTTTCCTAAAACATCATTTAAATGAATAGAGGCAATAATATTTTACATCAAAATCCAAAATTTCGAAAACAAAAAGTCAGTAAATCTTAATCTTAGCACATCTTGATTTGTGTAGGAAACCAAACTAAGAGCAACTCTAAAATGACACCAAAAATCCAAAATTGGTTTAAAATCTTTTCCAATAAAACACAAAAACCAATAAAATATTTTACAAATTTTTTTTCTAATCTGGTTAATGATCCTACAATCAATTAAAACGTAATCTGCAGATAATCAAAATAAATAAAAATGTAATTAATTTATATTAAAAGTTGAAAACATTTTTTTTTTGTCAACAATTAGATCGACAAGGCCCGATCCATAATTTATCCCACACCCTAAAATCCATTTTAATCCTACTAATGTAGTGGGGAGGAATCGAACCCCGGTGCCCTGAGTCATTAGCTGGATCATCCTAACCACCAGACTGAGAGTAATTCGGCAGTCGAAAACATTCAATAATTTAAAATATTTTTTCTCTAAAACATCATTTAAAATAAATAGAATGAGTAATACTCTACATCAAAATACAAAATTTCAAAAAATAAAAAATCAGTAAATCTGCAAGTGACATTTAGCCTAGTAGCATGTGGTAAGTCCACTAAAAACAGGCGCACTTGCATGTCTCGAGATCGAGTCCCGCCACCTGCATTATGTAGGAACTTTTCTAATGGACTAACCAGTTGTGATCCAATATTGACAAAAAAAATCAGTAAATTATAGTCTTAGCTCATCTAGATTTTATTTTTAGTTTCTTGATGTGTAGGAAAGCAAATTAAAAACAACTTTAATAGGACACCAAAACTCAAACCTAGTGTAAACTGAAAAAAACATTAAAGTACCAAATTGAATGTTTTTGACACTGTGTAATAATATTCACTACACCAAATTTAAAATAATAATATTTATTTCTTTTTCATTTATTAATACATTTTCAATTATACCAAATTATTCTATTCCTTAATATTTTAAGTGATAAACTTTAGCTGTAGTTATATCACAAACATTATTAACATTAAATTTTAATTTTATTTATATAAAATTTTAGTTGTAAATAATTTATTATTTTCTTTTGTATAAAATGTCAGTTAATATAATATATTTTATTTATCATTATTTATGATTTATTTACTGAAAAATTATATAATTTATAATTATATAGTTTAAAGATTAATTTATATTTATCAAAATTGTTCAAATAAAAACAATAGTTAATAATATAATAATAGAGAATAGTAAGTTTACTGTAAAATTCGGTGTTGTGGTTAGAGATGAAACAAAAAATGAATCATTTTCAAAAATAAACCTATTTTTGTGGGTCAATTGCAAAAATGATCCACATTTTTCTCTCTCCAAAAATTTCTCAAAAATAACTTTGTGACTCTATATATTTACAATCATGCCATTATTTTTTTTATTTTTCTTAATTCCGAAAAATACTTGAAAAGACATAAATATTTGTGACAAACAACTTATTTACAACAATGTCATCTTCTTCAATATTTCCAACCACCATTAACAACCAAAAGTAAACTCTAAATGATCACTTACCTACCATTTTTGGACTCAAAAGCTCTAAATGACTAACATAACATCACGTTCTTCTACTCTTTCACCAATTTCATCCAAAAAACCTCTCTTATTTGCATTTCAAATTTTTATATCTTCTTGTTTTCTATGTTTTAGAATTAAAAACGATTGGATTTCGTCAGTGTAAGCTTGACTCAAAGTTCTGCGCATTAATTGAAGGTAAACACATTCTCAATCTAACTCATTACTATTTTTCGTTTTTTTTGCAGAGAATAGACTTTATTTTAAGTCTACAAGTCAACATATGGGTTAGTTTTGTATTTGACCAATGTGTTGTAGACTTAAAACTAAGTTTACATTTTTCTCTTTGTTGAGAAAAAATTTCGGATGTAGACTTAATTTTAAGTCTACATTAAAAAGGTTAGTTTTGCAATTGACCAATATGTTGACTATCGAAGTAGACTTAAATTTAAGTTTACATCAGAACTCTACACAAAAATTTTAAAAGTAGACTTCTTTTTAAGTCTACTAAGGTTTGTTTTGTGATTGACAAAATTTGACTTTTACAGTTAAATCTACTCAGAAAGTCTACATTTTGTAGACTTTAATTGAAGTATACTTTTCAGAAATGTAGATTTTCAATAAATTCTAGACTTCTGATGTAGACTGTAAATTAAGTCTACTTCTTCTGTAGATTGTAAATTAAGTCTACTTCTGAAAAGTCAAACTTTGATCAAATTCAAAACTAACCCTTTTAAATGTAGACTTAAAATAAAGTCTACTTCAGGGAAGTCAAACTTCGGTAAAATGCAAAACTAACCCTTTAGTAGACTTTATTTTAAGTCTACTATGACAATTTTAGTAAAACTCAAATTATAGCATATTTATAATGTTTTTTTTTGTATTTTTGTCATGTGTGTTTACTCATTTACCTTCATGTGTATAAATTTCACATGTTTATGTGTTATATTTATGGTTTACTAAATTTTTGATATAATTTAGGCATGTAGCTCATTTTGAGTAGACTTTAAATAAAGTCTACATGTTATAGACTTTTAAAAAAGTCTACATGTAATAGACTTTAAATAAAGTCTACTTTTTCAATTTTGATAAAACTTAATTTATAGCATATATATATAATGTTTTTTCCCATTTATGTTTATTTAGTTGTTTGTAGATATTTATCTATTTGTGATTTAATAAATTTTTGAAATAAATTGGATGATTTGCTATAGATTTCATTTGAAGTCTACACCGAGTATACTTTAAATAATGTCTACTATGACGACTTTGTAATGCATGTAATGAAGTCTATCTTGTGTTATCTTTGATGACAAAGCTTTTTGTAGTCTTTTAGCATATGTATATTTCATGTGCAATCTTTCTAATACTTGAAATACTTTAATAAATAGCTATAAATGCTTCAAATAAAAAGGATATATAGTTACAATATTTTACTAGGATATAAGGTTACAATATTTCTTTAATGAAAAAGCCATATAAAAATATTAAGAGCTTAAATTTACAATATTCTTATATTATAATAAAATACAATTTTTGTCCACATGATTTTATATCTATAATTTTTATCAACCAACATTTTATATCTCTACAAACAATATCTGCAAACAATGTCTACAACTAATTTATACAACTGATGTCTGCAACCTATATCTGCAACTTATATCTGCAATCGATATCTACAACTTATGTCTGCAATCAATGTCTGTAACTTATGTCTGCTATGATGTCTAAAATTTATGTCTGCTATTGATGTCTGCAACTTATGACTTTAATCAATGTCTACAACCAATGTCTACAACTGATATCTACAACAAAAATTAGAATATTTTACAAGAAAATAAAAAAAAATCAATTATATCATTAAGATTTACAAAAAAATTAACAAAAATAAAATAAAATATTTCAAAAATATTAACAAAAATGAAAATTTTCACTAATATTAATAATAAAATTAACAAAAAATTAACTAGAAAACATATCTTAATGAGTTGTTCATAAGAAAATATCAAAGAAAATTAATTCTTTCACAACCATCAACAAGAAAATCAACAAAAAAATAAAATATTTCACAATTATTATAAAAATGAAATATTTTACATTTACCAACAAGAAAATTAACAAAAATTAAATATTTCACTAATATTAACAAAAAATGAATTTAAAAAAAACTATAGATAAGATAATCAACAAAAAAAATAAAAGCTTACTCAAGAACCACTAATCTTGGTTTCTCTTCTTCTTTCATCGGCCCTCCTTTGAGCAAATCTAAGACAATGAACAATGAAACAAGTTAGACTTCTAAATCAAAGAGCAACATAAGATAAATTTCACTTTTTATTTTTTCAAGTAACAAAATGTGAATTTGTTTAAAGTTTTGCAACATACAAAATGATTGTTTGTTTTTTTGCGAGATCTTAGCAAAACATAGAAGAAAAATTAAACCTTACCTAAGAAATGGAGGTTTCAAATGAGAGAGAAAGATGGAGGCTACAAATGAGAAAGAAAGATGGAGGATACAAATGAAATTAGGGTTTCTTTCAACTTTGTAAAACTACTTTTATACCTAGGATAAATTGTAAGAGTAAATACAAGTCCAATGGGCTTAAATACGTGTAAGTAGACTTAATTTAAAGTCTACACCTAGTAAAGTTCATATTAAGTGTACACTAAGTAGACTTTACTTTAAGTCTACATAAAAGTAGACTTCATATAAAGTCTACACTAAGTAAATTTTTATTAATAATTTTCCTGTGCATTAAATTAATTACATTTTTAGACTTTTAATAAAGTCTACATAAAAACCAATATCTAAAATGTAGACTTTAACGTGAAATCCAAAATTCGACATGTAAACTTTATTTAAAGTTTACGAAGATTAAAATCCAATTCAAAATATATATTGAAGTACAAATTTAAGTAAATAAATTTTAATTTTAAAACATCCTAATTACTTATATTTTTAATTAAATAAATTAAACATTCTAATTGCTTATATTTTCAATTTGATTTTAAAAAATAAAATTAATCACAAAATAGATTTTATTTTAAGTCTACCTTGTAGACTTCATATGTACTCTACCTTGTAGACTTTACATGTAGTCTACATACGCGTAGATTTTAATTGTAAACTACTGAAGGTTAAAACTCTAATTGTGATATCTGTATTTTTTTTTGTTCATTAAGGAGAGTATTGTAAATTCACTAGTCTTTTGAGTTAATTTTGCATTTGACTCAAATAGGGATCTACTTTTGTATTTCCAACCAAATTTTAGATCATTTGAATCAAATCCCCCACAAAAAATAGATCACTAAAACATTAAATTTGATATATTTTCAACACCAAATATAGTGTCACGGTTGGATATGCTCTAAGAACTAATGAATCTTTGCACATTTTTATTTTACTTTTTACATAAAAGTGTTGACTGGAATAGTTTTTGGTTTTTAATTTTTGTCAAAAAATAGTTTTAGCAAACCATGTTTTTAGAGAAACAATTTTATAAAGTTTAAAATTGTTTTCTTTGTTATAAATTACCATTCAAATTTTTCAGTTTTTGAGTTTTTTTTTAACTTCAAAAACTAGTTTTAGGAAACTAACGTTGGCTATGAATTGATGAACAATTTTTGGTTTTTGTTTTTTTTTGTTTTTAGAATTCAGGCTTTGACTAGTAGAAGTTTTTAGACTAGTTTTGGTTTTGGTTTTTGTTTTGAACAAACCAATTTTTAGTCAATCATCATTTTGCAAAAACAGTTTTTCAAAATCTAAAAATTGTTTTTACATTGTATTCTACCATTTATGTTTCTAGTTTTTAGTTTACCTAAAACCAAGGAAAAATGGTTTTGAGAATTCAACGTTGATTTCTTCAAAAACCAAAAACCAGCTTTTTTTGGGTTTTTGAAAACAAAAACTAAAATCAAATCAAAATTTTAAAACCAAAAACTAAAAATTGTGTTACCGTTCATAATATTAGTTTTTAGATTTAGAATTTTGATTTTGGATTTTGACTTTAGGTTTTACTTTTTGTTTTCAAAATCGTAAAAAAAAGTGTTTTTTGGTTATTAGAAAAGTTAACGTTAATAACTTAAAAACTATTTTTTGAAGTTTATAGAAAAAACAAAAAGCCAAAAACTTGAATGGTAGTCTCCAATCAAAAACTACTTTTAAACTTTACAAAAATAAAATCATCAAAATCATAATTGCTTAAAAACAGGTTTTTGAAAAACAAAAACCAAAAAATGGTTGAAAAATCATATTTATATAACCTCCGTATCCTTTTCCAAAAACCAAAAACCAACATTTTTAGATTTTAGATTCAAATATTAAAATCTAAAAGTTAAAACTAAAATATAAAATCTAAAAACTAAAATCTAGAAATCAAAAACTAAAAACTAAAAAAAAATCAAAAACTAATGATCCATTCATAGCCAAAATGTAGAAAGAAAGAAGAAAAACTAGTCATTTGTTTAGTGAATAAATGTTGATACTGCAACGCTTTTGATTTGTGATTGTGGTGGTGGTTTTACTAATGATGATACTGCAAGGCTACAATATGTTTATAAAAGTAGACTTCTTTTTAAGGCTACAATATGTTTATAAAAGTAGACTTCTTTTTAAGTCTACTGAGGTTAGTTTTGCAATTGACTAAGTTTGACTTTCTATGTTACATCTACTTTGTAAATCTACATTTTATAGACTTTAATTGAAATCTACTTTTCAGAAATGTAGATTTTAAATAAAGTCTACTTTGTGATTGTGCTTTTGTAATATGTTTTTTGCAGGTACAAGGCTTGATAGGCCACAATTTCCATGACGCCTTTTCAATTTAGGTGATGAACCGCAGCCAACGAAGAGCATCGCATACTATAGTGGAGATACTAGGCTGCTAAATGCGTTGACAGAAGTTCTCAGGGATGATGAGCAAGAGTAGTTATGTAAATCAAAGCTTGGTGTGTTGATTAAGTTTCATGAGATGGCGTTTTTGTGGGCTTTGAGACTAGTGCACCATATGTTCATGTTCCAGTTACAGTGTAAGAAGATCGGTGAGATTTGGTGTCTGATTGGTGTGCAAGCAATAAGGTTCTCACTTAATGAATTCGAGTACCTGACTGGACTGAATTATGCATATGTTGAGGACCTTGAGTCGCCTGCAACTGAGGTTACAGCTGAAATGCAAGAGTTTTGGGAGCTGCTTGGACTGCCAGCTGACAGAGGGCTAAGTTATGAAGAACTGCTAGCCGCTACTACCAACTGTGGAGGATGTACCCGTGAAATTCGGATTAGGTTAGGCTTTCTATCAATATATGCTACCTTTATTGAAGGTCCGAAGCCTTCAAAGCCTATACATCTAAGTCTGGCCAGATTGGTAATGGATATTGATCAGTTCGAGAACTACTCTTGGATTTCTATTTTATTAACTAACGGTTGCACCCCTGATTGTATGCCTCATATTCTTTTTATTGTTAAGCTGCAATGAAAACTCATTATTTGTTATCTTGCTTTTAAAATCTCTGTGAGAGCAAGATAACTAATAATTTCTTGTATCTAGTAAGGGGTTATTTTGTATAAGGTCATGTAATTCCAGTAAAAAAACATTTGTGACTGCTTAGGAACCTTTGTAAGACGATATTGAGTACTAATACTTAGGAGCTTTCTATGGTGGTATAATAGACTTCTCTGGTATTCTAGTAGACTTCTCTGGTAGTCTGTGTTAAAAGACTTTTCTAGTTATTCAAAATACCACATGAATATGAAATCATCATGCATAATTCAGCAATAGTACATGAATATGAAATCATCATACATAACAACCATAATATTCCACAATCATTATCCATAAAAAACATAACTTAACAACATGAGTAAACAACGTACTTCGTCATCTCCAACATCAATCATGGTCCACATTTGCTGCCTACAATATATTATTACTCTTGCTGTCAAAATATTTTACTAAAATTGTAAAAGTTATTCCAAGAAAATAACTTACACAATTGGTTCGAGTATGTCCGGGTTGGTCGCATTTTGAGCAACTATATTGCTTGGTAATCCGATTTGCCTTATTGTGTCGCATCTGAGAAATTTCTAGCCAAGTCTGCCATCTGGATTTTTTCTTTCTTCCAGGAAGAATCTTTACGACCAAAGTAAGACATTTCTCTTGCTTCTCAACTCCGTTGTCACTTTTGGGGTATATATTTTGAAAATACACTACACTCAAATATTCCTTCCTATAAGAAGGACATATAAGTGTAGTAACATGTATACTAGCTTGCAATGCAGATGTAATAACGTGCGAACAAGGAATTTTCTCAATCCGATATACATCGCATGCACATGTTCCATGCTCCAAATCAACTAAAAAGCTCCTTACACCCACTTTTGCATTAAACCTCCAGGTATCTATGCGTTCAACAACCATCTTATTTGCATACTCTCCACGTATGGCCAACAAATTTTCTACTCCTCGAGTATGATATGTTGGTAGATTAGATGCATCTTCCCTCCGTTTGTAGAACCATTTTCCTAGTTTCTCTCGAATGTACTCCAAAAAGAAGGTTATGGGAAATTCTCTCGCTAACTTAAACACTGCGTTGAGAGATTCCGCAATGTTGCTCGTCTGAATGGTGTATCTGTCGCCTGGAAAATTAGCACGTGACCACAACTTTTGATCTTCATCTACTAGATACTGAGCAAGCTTAGGTTAATATTCATCAACTTATCCATGTGTCGATTGAAGTCAGCAAGAGTGTATGCATATGCTGCTGCTTTTACCAAATACAACACTGTTTTCCTCTAAACTTGGTGACTATGTTACTCTGAAGGTGATAGTAACATATGTCTCGTGTAACCCAAGGAAACACTTTGCTGCACGCATTTTTATGGAGTTGTGCCTGTCAGAAACTAGTACCAAAGGTAATTGATGGAAAAAACAACTACCTAATTTGGTAAGAAACCATTCCGAACATCATTATATGTGTCTACAATACCAAATGCCAATGGAAATATCTGGAAATTTCCATCTTGAGCCGTTGCTACTAGCATAACTACACCATATTTCCTAGTTAGATGACATCCATCAACCACAATCACTCTTCTAAGAAAATTAAACCCGACTATAGATGCACCAAACGAAATAAATAGATATTTAAATCTGTTTTGATCATCAAGTTCAAGCCCTATAATAGTTCCTGAATACGCTTCCTTAATTAAATGCATATAAGAAAGCAAGCTACCATAACCATCTTCTGCTGTCCCACGGACCAATTGTTAGGCGTAAATCAATGATCGGTACAAAGTAGTGTAACCCAAACTTAGACCATACATATGCTTCATTGACTCTTTGATATGCCTAGGCGTGATTCCATCAATTGTTCCAAAACTATCCAAAAATAATTTACCAATGTGTTTTGGTGAATGACGTCTAAAGTTAGCATAACGGTCACCCAAAAAGTGTCCCTTGCTTCCCTCACAATTGCTCTAACCATCCACCTACACTGAGGAACACAACATTTTGCCACAAAAAGTTCTTTAGATGACTTTGCTGCATGGAAGTTAAATTTCAAAAGTATACTCTTTACTCGCAAGCTGATATTAACTCCTCTTTGCTAGCAAAACTCCAACCAACATATATGTCTTGGGTCTGGCATCTTCCTCAACGTGATTCAAGTTCCCAATATGCATTTGATCTTCGCCTTCATCTTCGTCTTTTACTTTCCCATATTGGTTGTAATCTGCACCATCCATGTAAGCTATGGGTTCACCAATAACATCATGTTCCATGTAATCTTCTAAAAGATCTTAATCCCGGTTTTCGTTTTTGTAGTGCTCTTCACCATCGTCTGATTCTGCGTCACACTTATCTGCTTCATCTGAACTCACTTGAAAACCACAAGTAACACACAAACATACAACATGCAGCTTACATAACTCAAACCAAGCTTCTCACTTGTCTATCATTTGTGACATGCATTGGAGGTGTATTAGGTGCCATTTCTTGCAACATTAAAGCTAGAAGTGAATATGTTAACTATATAGTTCCCCTATTTATATTGTAATCATCTTGTACCATTTCAAGAAGTTCGCTATGTGTACAACCATCCTCGATAAATAACATTCTTTCTCCTTTGCAATTGTCAACCTCGAAATGCCAACACAAGTCTTTCATTACCCAATTTCCATAAACAACAGGTAGCTATACCATTTTCCCTAAAAAAAAACATATAAACATTATTAGAACCATATAAATAGCTTACAGTATCATTATTATCCACAACAAATTCAATTTTCAAAACATAGCATTTACAGACTTCAACTGAAGTCTACTATAGAAAAGAGTAGACAACAAAGAAAGTCTACTCGACAAAATGTAGACTTCAAAGGAAGTCTACCTAGGTTAATTTTGCAATTGACTTTTTGTGGACTTTTAGGGAGTAGACTTCAAAAGAAGTATATTTTTTTGGGGGTCATTTTAGTAATTGTGCTGGATGTTTAATTTTATACGTAGACTTCAGGTGAAGTCTACGCTGGTTCTTTAAAAGTAAAAGTCTCATTGTGAAATCGTAGACTTCCCCTGAAGTCTACAAAATGAAATAGGGGTTAATTTTTCAATTGACTAATTTTGAATTTTAAACTAGTAGACTACAGTGGAAGTCTACGATCTGTAGACTTCAATTGTAGTCTTCTCTCATTTCTTTGTAGACTTCTACGGAAGTCTACAATGTTTTATTAATTTTTTTTCACAAATATCATAAGTGGTCCCCTTGTGCAGGACTCATTTCTGAGTTTTTATGATAGACTTCCGTAGAAGTCTACACATTTCCTGTAGACTTACTTTGAAGTCTATGTTATAAAATTAATTTTCGAGATTTTTTGGTCAAAAAAATAGTAATTTTGGTCAACTCCAAAAATGGTCCCCTAAACACAGTAGACTTCTTTTGAAGTCTATGTAAATGTATGTAGACTTCGTTTGAAGTCTAGTGAAAGTTAAAGTTTTAGTCAATTGCAAAACTGACTCATAAACAAGTAGATTTCTACAGAATTTCCTTTTTTTCCAAACAAAAACTAGTAGACTTCTTTTGAAGTCTACTTGTCGAATCGAGAAAAAGTCAATTGCAAAACTAACCTCTTGCATTGACTAATAGACTTCATTTGAAGTCTACGTTTTGTGTAGACTTCATTTGAAGTCTACGTTTTGTGTAGACTTCAACAGAAGTCTATTCTCTGCAAATCCCAAAAAATGTAAGAGATATTGTGAGTAGAGTTTCTGATTATAGTTACCTTATTTAAACTTTTGGAATGTGAAATTAACCCTTTGCTCTTGACTTATGCTTCTTAATTAGACCAAAAACGTAAGATTTAAGAATCTTGAGATGGAAAAATAAAAAGTAGAAAGATTTTTGGATAGAAATGAAGAGAAAGTAGAAGAGAAAGTGGTTTGAAGTTGAGAAAAATGTTTAATTTTCGAAAACAAAGATAAAGGAAAGCATTTAGAGCTTTGTTTTTGGTTGGTAATGGTGGTTGGGAAATTGAAAAAGAATGGTATTTTCGTAAATAGTTGAGTTTCTATTTATCTTTTGGTAATTTAACCCATTGACTTTGGTCAATAGATTATTTTAGAAACTATCCCTTATTTTAATCAATTAATAAAGTTTGAGTGCGTCCCTAATTATTAATTCAATATTTTGTTTTATTATGATATTTTAATGAAGTTAATCTCTATTTAATCTAGTAAAAGAATAAAATTTTATTGAATGTATGTATCTAGCTTTTTTTAAATGTTAAGAGCTGCATAAAACACCAGTAAACTTTTAAAAGCAGAACTTGTAATTTTAATTGTTATTATCATCTTTGATATACCTCATTTATACCGACTTATAACTTACTAATCCATATGTGTTCTTTAGTCTTTGTTGTGTTTTTAGAGTCCTTTCAGATGCAAAATGCAAGGATACTTTGGATTCCACCTGCTGAGCAAGATTGGAGCTTAACTTTGGATTTTCCGCTTCGAGATGAAGGATCGATCGATAAACATCATGATCGATCGATCACAACTTTAAAAAGAGAAAACTACACTCGATACATTGATCAACTTCTCATGCTCGACATGATTGACCTCATCCATCTATAACGTGTGCACGATCCATTGCACGACCGAGCATCTAGAGATCGATCGAGCTGTTTAAGAAGAAGTTACGCACGATCCTTCGCACGATTTGGAAGCTTCA
>OVBA01001351.1:0-16479 GCA_900406435.1 Lepidium aucheri
ATCCGTGTGTTCTTTTTCCAAGAACTCGGTTTGTCTCCATTGCTAAATCTCAGAGAAACTGTGTACGATCTCGCCAAGTGTGATTTGAGCCCAACACGTTACAACACCTCCACTTCCATGCCCACCATACGGCTAACGCAAACAAAGAACTCCAGCATCCCTCTCGTATATCTCTATGATCGCTTATGTTTCTGAAAATCCACTCTAACAAAGGCATATTAAAGAACTCAGATTGCAATCTAGGCGGAACCAAACGTCTCCAAATCCCTGCTATAGCCAGGCAATCTCTAAGAACATGAATAATAGATCCCCTAGTTTACAAACCAAACACATCGCAGAATCACCCATATGTCTTCTAAAGCGCTCGGAATTTGTCATTAGGGATTGATGAACACCAAGCCATACAAAGGTCTTAACCTTTTCTTGAACCCGAAGCTTCCAAATCATATTAAAGAGATATCCCATGTCCACACGGGGTGTGGGATCATATGTGATTATGTTATAAGCCGAGCGCACGGAGAAGGATCCATCTGACATCCCCTTCCGCATCATCCGATCTTGAGCACCTGACATATTATCCACAATAACAGAACCAAACTGAAGACAAATATCATTGGCGAGTAATGGTGAAAGAATATTCATAAGCCAGCCGTAACCTTCTTGCCACAAATCACAAACTCGTGACTCCATAAGCTCAACCGGAATTTGTTGATCGACCGCAAGTGACAAAGGTTCCTCCGTAAGCCACACATCTGACCAGAAACGAGTTTCTTGCCCATTACTAATTACCCATCTAATGTTAGGAAAGAGTACTTCATTTAAACCCGCAAGAATACTCCTCCATGTTGATGAACTCCGACCATTAGGTAGACGCCATTGATGGTCACATACATGAGTAACTTTATACTTGTTCTTCAAGATATCCGCCCACAAAGCGGAATTACACTTTAATAACCTCCATCCTACCTTTGCCAAGAGAGCAAGATTCATATGCTTAGCTGATCGCAACCCTAGTCCACCGTCTCTTTTAGAACAACAAACTTTCCTCCAACTAACAAGATGTTGTTTCTTCTTTTTAGGTGAGTTTCCCCAAAGAAAATCCTGAGAAAGCTTGTCTAATGTCGAGATTGTTGAAATAGGGAGTTGTATCGTGCTCATATAGTAAACCGGAATCGTATTAAGCACTGCTTTTGTCAAAGTAACTCGACCAGAGAAGCTAAGACATTTGCTTTTTCATCCTGAGAGACAAGAAGATACCTTTTCCACAATATCAGAGAAAGTATTCTTAGTCAGCCTCTTCTGAATTACTGGCATGCCTAAATACTTCCCAAGATCCCATGTCTGTTTAATCTCACTTTCAGAGCTTATTGCCGATGCTAAAGTCCGAGAGATATTCTTAGAGAAGAAAATAGTAGATTTAGCAAGACTCACTCGCTGTCCTGAAGCATCACAAAATTTCTATAGCACCTTTCGGATCACTCGTATTTGGGATATAGAGGCTTCGGCAAAAAGTAACAAATCATCTGAAAAACATAGATGAGAGATACGCGGACAACCACGAGCAATCTTCATCGGCTTCCAAGTATGCAACTCAACAGCATCAGCAATCATATGGCACAAGCGCTCCATACATAAGACAAATAAATAGGGAGATAGCGGGTCTCCTTGACGAAGGCCCCTCTCCAGCTTAAACTTGTCTGATTGTTCACCATTCCATAAAACGCACATCTCCGGATTCACCACCGCTGTCATGATCCATTTTACCTACTTTGTTGACAAACCCGCTGCTCGTAAGGTATCCTCCAGGAAGTCCCACCTAGTCCTGTTGTAAGCCTTTTCTAAGTCGAGTTTTAGCAGCATCCATGCTTTCCTACCCTTCTTCCGGTTCATGCTATGGACCGCTTCCTGTACCACAACAATGTTGTCTGTACCTAAACGTCCTGGAATAAAATTGGACTGTGTTGGGCTGATTAATTTTGGCATCACTACTTTCAGCCTGGAGACCATTGTCTTAGTAATTATCTTGAAGAGCACGTTACAAAGACTTATCGGACGGAACTGTGACAACGTCTCAGGAGATAACTTTCGGAATCAAAACCAAAAGAGCATCGTTCAGCCCATCCGAAAGTTGACCTGTAGTGAAAAAATCCATCACTTGTTTCGAGACTGAATCTCCAACTACATCCCAACACTCTTGATAAAACACTGGAGAAAATCCATCAGGTCCAGCAGCTTTAAATTTACCCATAGAGAAGACCGCATCTCTCACCTCCATCCGAGAAAATGTTTTATCTAGAGCCAACTTGTCCATCGATGATAAGCATGGAAAGCCTACTGCCGGAAGTTGCTCCGCATCACGAACCACAT
This sequence comes from Lepidium aucheri, assembly GCA_900406435.1. Classification (NCBI taxonomy): domain Eukaryota; kingdom Viridiplantae; phylum Streptophyta; class Magnoliopsida; order Brassicales; family Brassicaceae; genus Lepidium; species Lepidium aucheri. Next base: position 2,368 of record OVBA01001351.1, read on the forward strand.
CACCACTAGAGTATAGTGTAGTATAGAAGGAAACCGCCAAATTCTCCAAAGTCTTTGTATCCAAAACCCAAGCACCATCACCATCTTTCAGCATCTCTATGCGATTTCGATGTCTTCTAATCACCGTAGAAGTATGAAAAAAGCTCGTATTCTTGTCTCCTAGCTTTATCCATTTCTCACGTGACTTCTGGAACCAAAGCACTTCTTCTTGTTCTAGAACTACTTCAAGCTCATGAACAAGATTCTTCTCTTCCTCCAATAAAGAGTCCGTAACATCCGTCTCCAATGCTTCTTGAACCCATCGTATATCACCCAATAGATTATCCTTACGCCTAGATATGTGTCCAAAAACATCTTGATTTCAACTCTTAAGATTACTTTGAAGACGTCTCAACGCATAAGGAGTCGGGATATCAGGGTTCCAAGAGCTATGAACAAGGTCTTTAAATCCTTCATGTTGTAGCCATGCTGCTTCAAATCGAAATGGTCTTCTTCTAGGATTGAAAGAACGAACCAGAGTTAGCTCCACCAATAAGGGGGCATGATCCGAGGCAAGAAAGGGTAGATCAGAGACTCTTGCTTCAGCCCAACGGAACCTAGCTCTAGCACAACACAAAACTCAGTCCAACCGCTTTGCAAGAAAACTGTTTTCCGAGCGACCTCTCCTCCATGTATACCGGCTGCCACAGAAACCCATATCAATCACAGAATTCTAACGGATCCAATCTCCAAACACCAAGGAGTCCTGTGAAAGATTACCACTACCGCCAGTACGTTCATCCAGGCGTACAATAGTATTAAAATCCCCTCCAACAAAAAATGGGCTTTGAATCTCTGTGCAAACAACACTAAGATGATCCCATAAACCACTACGTCGACTAGCCGACGGAGCAGCATATACAACAATCAGATGAATGGTCTCTTCCCCTTCACCAATATGAGCATGTATGTACTGATCCGTACTAGCGACGATACTCAACTTATCCACACTACTCTTCCACAAAATCCAAATGCCACCACTCTGGCCAACAGCATCTACACGAAAATGATTCTCAAAACCGAGCTTATCACAAATCTTTCCTGCATTTGTACCACTCGCATGAGTCTCAAAGACTGCAAGAATATCAACATGGTTCTTCTTCAATAAATACCGCATCGATCTCATGAATGTATATTTATTAGCCCCCGACAATTCCACAATAAGAAATTCATCATTACAACAGAAAGTTTAGTGAAATCAAGGAACACCGGGGCGTAGCATTAAGCCGAGACAGCATCATCTCGCCCTCCACCTAGAGTCATCATCACATCTATCTGGTCTTGAGTAGTCTCGGACCTACTCTCGGATTGATCTTCAAGGTGAGAGTCCTCATTCTGAACTTTTTGGCTTATCACAATGCGATCACTCGATCTCAACATTTGGGGTGACTCCATCCATAATCTTTTCCCCGCTGAAGAGAGTTCAACATCACCATTTCCTGAACTGAAAATCAAATCGCGCTCGGCTTGTGACTCCTCCTCGTATATTTTTTATTTTTCACCCGGCTCCGAGACTCCTTCATCTTATCACCATCATCAATTTTAGCTGAGAATAGAATAGGTTCCAAACCCGCACTATCACCACTTCCACTTTGGACCAAGAATTCACCTTTCTTCATGTTCGGCTGTGATATTTTATCATTCATAACTACCTTCTTCACCTCACTATTAATCTTCTGACTTGGTTCCTTAATTATCAAAGGTGCTTTCGAGTTTTTCGTCACCTTACTTCTACTTACTTCATTCTCTTTATTTTGTCCCGACGAAGTAGAAGCCGAGAGATGAGATGTATTTCCAACTTCTGACTTCTCGAGGTTCCTGAAGCTATTTGAAAGCTTAAGACTCTACACAGCCCTAGCAAGCGAAATTTCCTAAAGAGCACCTCTTGACGTTGAGCTAGACGGTTTCATCCGATGCCCATCTTTCGGCTGACCATTACTCATCTCCGAATTCTTACCACAAGATCGACTCTTCCTCTCCACCATGGTAAATCCATCTGATACGGCTAGAGTTGATGATGATTCAAGAGGAGACTTACTCACCTCATTCACCTTCTGCACCTTCTCCACTCTTGGGCATGAGTTTATAGAATGACCATACATACCACGTCTTGGGGAGATTGATTTCATACCTTCATACAAAACATAATATTGAACTCCATTCACCTTTCCCGAGCCTTTCAATGGTTTCCGGAGATCAACTTCCACACACCCCCGCGCAAACTTCGCTCGCATCAATGTCAACATTTTCATGTCTACTCGAACAGCTTTCCCCAAGCATTCACCTATACCCATAAGAATTGCCTTATGATATAAGTTCATTGCAAGATTAGATAGACGAACCCACACCGGCGGCTTAACAATATCATCGCTCAATGGGTCAAAATCAGGGTCCCATGATTGCACCATCAAATAGCTCCCAAATGCTTTCCACGGACCACCGGACAACGCATTCAGATAATCACACTCAACGTCAAAACGAATCATAAAAAATTTCTTGGAAGATCAACAATGTGTACATCTCCACGAGGCTTTCACAATTCTCTAACTTTTCGATTCATCACCGCAAGGGGTTTTACACGTCCCAAAACCTTCACCACTACACAACTTTCCATAATTTATTCATCTTATCTAAAACCTCACGATCCACCGTAATTGAAGGTTGTCCCTCTTCACCATCCGGATATGTTACGTGAAATCGGTTCATCACAAACTCATCCTCGATCGCAACCTCCGGTGCAATTACTCCTCCCTGTGTAGAATTCGATACTTTCGCAGCCCACGACATTTCCAGCTCATGTTGATTTGGTCTCCATCCATTCACAGCATCATGCATCACCAAATCCTTAGCTAACATTACTTCCTTCCTCACCACGCCAACCTCTTGTTCCTTAACCCTAGCCCTCAATAAATCCGTATCTCGGCTTCAAATTAAGTCCGGTGGGATCCCCGGTGGTACACCTTCCTCTGCCGTCTCCGTCATCATAACATCCGCCGCATCTGTTGAGTCGGAAATCCCTCTTAATTTCGCCCTGAAAATCCGAAGATTGACTCATTCTTCGTTAGACTATAGCGTAAGCACGACTTGATGCGATATAAACATCGTCATTAAATTATTTCAACAATTTAATTACGATGTTTTAACATTACACTTAAGATAATCATGGAAGATTTTTTTTCCAAAAACGAGAGAAAAAAAAGCCAAGAATTTTGCTTTGTGCATCTTTTTTTGTTTTTTTTTTAAAAAAAAAAAAGAAGAAACCAAATAAGAAGAAAAAACACGTTGGTTAAGGATTTGTAGCTTTTTCAAGCACATAAATTAGTCAATTACATAGCAAAACAACAAGATTAAATAAATATATCTATTCAATAAGTGCAATAAATAAAACTATTACAGTCAATTAAAAGTTTTTTATTTCCACCAAAATGTTCTATCATCCAAAACATCTTTTAAAATATCATGAACGTAAAATATATAGTTATATGATTAACTAAATGATACAGGATATTTGAATGATCACTCACTCATGAAGCTATTACGTTTTGAGTTAAGCGGTTGTTAAGATTCTGAAAGATTCACCTTAATCTATTTTTTTTTGTCAACTAGCCTAGTGGCTTTTAATTCCCCTCCTTATACTACAGGTAGGGGGTTCGATCCCTGGTGCCTTGAGAATTTATAAAGTGGCAACACCAATGGACCACCTGTCCTCGGCCACCTTAATCTATCTTTTACTTTTATTTTACGATTTCCATTTATCTAATCAACTAGGTTTTCCAGTTATAAAATGCATTGTGCCGCCTTAGTTTTCTTTGCCAATTAAGCCTGCAACTTTTGTGTTTTTTGAGTTCTTAGAACAAATCTCCTATCTTAGTTTGTGAGTTATTTGAATTCGAAATTTTGCTTTTTTTAAGAGCATTGCATCGACGTTATCCTAAAATAAAGTACTATTCAGTTTTTTTTTTGTTTCGCTTTCTTTGGTTCTTAAGACAGTACTATTCAGTTTTAGATTTGCTTCTTCTCTGTTTTCTTGTAACACAAAATATGAGACCAATCCTAATATCTAATCTCCAACAAACTGTTCTAAGCCATTTAACAAAACAATGCAAAACATTTTTTTTTATTTTGCTTGGCCTCATTTCAGGTACGACTCAGGTATGACTCTGGATCTGATTCGATAGAAGAACAAAGATTTTAGGAATGACAATTAATAATTCAAAACATTTTGTAAAAGATTTATAAATACAATTGGAAACTCTAAACATACACATATTCACCTACCACCATTCTCAAATAAGCAATGTTTTGAAAGAGAGACCGATTGAAGAGAGGTTCAAGATGTCAATCTTCACATATCGTGCGTAGTTTTGTTTTGCTATAAGCGAATTTATAAAGTATTTGGCAAATTTGTTCGTTTTATAAAGCATTTGAAATTTTTTGAATTTATTACATTAAAACCAAAATTGGAAATTATAAATATGCTACCAATTTTAAAATAATACACAACATTATCCATATTTATGGTTACATGAGTGATAACCCAAATTTTTGACCAAAGTATTAACGAATCTGGAAACTGAAAAACCTCACAATATAATTAAAATCCGATTATATAAATATCATAGAAACAAAATAACTTTGCGCTTCAAGCGCGAGTAGCATCCTAATTGTTTATTATAATCAAAGCAACTATTAGTAGTCCTAGCGAATATGTAATCCAATCTAAAACTCATCATTAATTACTTAGTAAACTAGAGAATCAGAGAAGCACTCATCATTGATTACTTATTAAACTAAAGAATCAGAGAAGCAATGATTTAGCAAGTAAAGCAGCAGAAATTATAATCACATAAACTAATTAAATTAATATGGAAGAGAGATGTTCAAAGAGACAAAATGACTTTTACAAGCGAGATTAGAGAAAATATTACCAGAGATTCAACAAAGTCAAGCAAATCTCAGAAGTTTAAGGGCCTGATTGGTAAGAGCTGTAGCTTTGAATTCTTTGCTGTAGGATTTAAGCTCTAAGTTTTTTGGTTGTAGACTTTTCTGCTGTAGGATTTTATTTTTGTAAAGCTCATAAATTTTAGCTCTAGAATTTTAACTTTCTACAACCAAAAACATTCTATAAATAAAAAATTGCTTTCTAAAGCAATGAAAGCCAAAAATAAACCTAAAACATGATTGGTATAGTTTTAACGCTTTTGAAATTTTTTTGCTTTCTAAAGCAACCAAAGCCATTACCAATCACACCCTAAGTCTTTGTTTCAAATTGAAAGCCTAAATCGCTCAGTAACAACTAAAAGTGAGAAATAGAGAAGCTCATACCCTTTGACAAAAAAAAAAGAGAAGCACATACCTAAATCTAGAGAGCAGAGAGATCGTTTTTACTAAGAACAACTAATTCAAAGAAACCAAAGCTTAGGTTTAGGCATCGATGAAATATGTTTTATTTTTAGATGAAATATTTTTGAGAAAATTGTCCCATATATATTTTTTGAGTTTTAAATTGTCTACAATATATCTTTTCAAAATCTTGTCAAAAATATACTTTTCGGAGGACATTATCAATATTTATGTTTCCTGTATACAGGAATTTGTCTCCGATAGACATATATAGTGAATAATCCGTTATATATGTCCATCGGAGACGAACTCCTGTCTACGAGAGACATAACTGTTGATTTTGTCCCCCAAAAGGTATATTTTTGACAAAGTTTCAAAAATGTATATTGTAGATAATTTTAAACTCAAAAAAAATATATAGGAGATAACAATCCCAATATTTTTTTGACCGTAAATTTGATATGTTAGCTGAGTGTAAGTGTTAATTGTTAATGTTGTTATTGGGGTTTTGAGAATAAAAATCAATTTTAGGCAAAAACGGTAAGGCAAAATAATGATTAGTGGGTTTCAATTGATTAATGGACTTAACATGTTACATATATATTTATAAAGACCCGGATATCCGGATATTCGGTCTATGTTTTCATTACCAGTAAATTTGTTATGTGTATTTGTATCTGTTTTGGTCGGATATCTGTTTTTCTGATCAATTTCGAATACAAATACGAATATCCGGTAAATACGAATGTTTATTCAGAGGGCTAGCATTTAGAAAGTTAATGGAATAGTTTGCACTTTACAGGTTGAGTTGGAAGAAGATTAGATTCACAGTATTAAATTGTAGTGAAGTTGTGTATATATAAAGAAGGAAGTAACTAAAAAACCCTAACGAAAATCTAAAGAACTTACAATTTGTGTATATATGGGAGAAAAAAACAGCTGAATTTAAGAAATTTTCTTGAGTTTATTAGGCATCATCAGATGAGGAGCTCTTTTAAATTTAGGGACTTGTTCTTCTACTTCTTCATCATCATCTACTATATTTTCGTCATCATTGTTATCATCACTGTCGTTTTGATCAGTCGTCCAAATCATTTTCTGCTGATAATATCGTAAGGCAACGAACAACATGAATGCTGCCCAAACACGGGCAACGACAGATGAGAGGTTCCAGACGAGGGTGAAGAGCGCCAAAGCCACAGCCTTTTTGTGATTGCAAGATTCCCATGCATCTCTGAATCGTCTAACCCAAAATCTCCCTGCATGTACACAACGCAACATGTTTGATTAAATGTCTCAGACAAGCTGTCACAGAAAGGTACAAACAGAGTTTAGTTACCATAAGCGGAGAAGTGGGTTGAGTAGGAGATGAAGATTCTAGGCACTGTAAATGCTCCCAAGAATCCTGTTCGTAAGCAGACAAACACTCACAGCTCAGAAATCCACTCACTTAACTTCTTAAAACAGAGAAATCTTGCATTCTAGAGGTGTAAAAGTACCAAATTTGGCGAGGTTCCAAAGAGTGATAGAAGAGCCACACCTAGCCAGAACGAACAGCGCCACTCCCATCTACACAGCAGCAGCAGCAGCAGCAGCAGCTTCATTATCATCTCCTCTTTATAAAAGCCAAGTAAAGGAGAGTGAGAGAGAGAAGGGGACTTACCTTGAGGGTGGTGGAGGGATCACCGGAGAAAAGTGCTTTGAGTTGAAACAGAGACTCGTTGAGGTAAGGCATTATGACTCTTAGCATCCTCTTCACATCTTCCTCTCTCACCCCAACCATTTTATGTCTGTCCTCTTCCTCCACCATTCCTCTGCATCCATTTATTATATGTCTTTCAAACCCAAATCACATAAACAACATGCAATGATAAAGATCAAGAAAGAGACATGGGTCTATGTATCATACCTGTGGATCAGTGATTTAAATATGAACATGATGCCCAGATAGATCAATCCCATGTAAGCTACCACTGATATGAAGCTGATCGATCAGCATACAACATTTTTAGTTCTGTGAATTAACCTCCAAGTATGTAATTTCTTTCTTAATAAATAAAGAATAACCTGAAATTGAGATCATTGGCGTAAGAAGAGGAGATTATGAGGAATGTTCCGAAGCCAAACACAAGCGCCGACCTTGATACATCCCTCCACATCACCAGATCCACTGTCCAAAATTCAGTTCATCATTCATAATTGACTTTTCGGACTAAAAATTTCTGTACTTTTACTTAGCAGAACAAACCAAAGAATAAAGGTTATATCTGTAGATGGAATTATGCAGACTGAACCGTAGAGAATCTCACCCAAACTTTGCAATTTGCTCTGCGACTCAGTAAAATTGTCTTGTTTCTCAACAAATTTATCTGAAAAAAAAACAGAGGTGTCACCATATCATAATTGAATACGAAAATACCAACCGATGAAAGGAAGCACTGTGATTTGGATTAAAAACCTGAGCTTGGAGGGACTGAATAAACAGGCGTTGCCGTTTTGATCACCGGAGGTGGAACTTTACGGACCGACGACGGAGATGGAGCTTTTTTATTGTGAAATTGTCTGAACTTCAACTTGTTAGCCTCAATACCACCAACTCTATTTTCCTTCGCTATATTCATCTCATTCACATCAACACTCTTCGTCTCGAATTCTGTCTCCTCCTCATTCTCTTCTTGTTCTTCTTCCTCTTTCTCCGCTTGATCGCCATTGTCGATCTCCTCTTCAACGTTCGAATTAGCTGATACAATTATCTCCTGACAAACACCAAACTCCTTGACTTCTTCTGGGATCTGTGGATTCTCGTTGACGATCTCCTTTTCTTTTGGTAAATCTACTACATGCTCTGTTTTCTTATTGGATTTCTCGGAATTATCAGGAGCTGGCAATGAATTCACTTTTCTCAACACAACTGAATCAAATTCACTGGATTTGACGATCGTCGTACTGAGTTCCGATCTAGTCTTCTTTACTCGACCCGGAGTCTTCTCAATTCCTTCTACAGATTCAGATCTCGCTTTCTTCGCCACCACCGACAAAGTCGGACTTTTATCAGTAGAGTCAGTGTTAGATATCGACCTCCTCGGCGTCATCGGAGGAGTACCTATTGATCTCGGCCTTGAAAGCTTCATAGAATTGGCTCGGTTAATCTCAAGCGATGATGGGCTCTTCACATCAGTCCCTCCTGACTTCCAAGTCCGTCTCTTTCCGTTAACTCCTAAACCTGTCTCTTTTAAGCTCAATTTCTTATTACAAGTCTTGTCTTCGTTTGCAGCATGAAGGACAATGGCATTATTACTAACTTCGTCGTCGTTCTGCATTCTAGTTTCCCAAACAGAGCCTGCAACAACAACGGCTCCACTAACGCCAATGCTTCTTCTTCTATTGCTGATGCTTGGGTCCATTTCCTCTGTCTTTAAGTCACTGTCCTAATAGTAATTGAATTTGTGAGTGGTAATGATGATGAGCCTTGAGGCAGAAGGAAGAAATGAAGGTTGTTGGGTTGGGCACAAAAGGCAATTGATTTTCATCAAAATTCTGACTCAAGTTAGAAAGAAAACACATATGTTGGAGTTTGGTTGTTGGATCAGACAGAGAGAAGGGGACCTGTCTTTGTCTCATGAAGATGAGACTAAAGATCTCTAAACTTGCTTATGCTTTTAACTAACCTAAAGTCTTTGCATGTGATTTCACTGCAAAGATGCTTGCTTAAACACATCATTAAGGTTTATGATCACAATCTCCACTTCTTCTTTTTTCTTTCTTTTTATTGTTTTTACTTTATTTCAGTTACTTATATAAAGTTTACGTTATCTATAAATCAATAAACAAATCAATTGCTTTCTCTTTCTCCATTTTTTTTTACTTCTTTTAGCCACGAGATTCAAGTGAAAGGCTTCCAGTATTCACATGGATCATGTACATTTACTATATATTGCTAACAATTTGATTTAAAATAGAATGTTAAAGGAAGAATAGAAACTTAAACAAAACATATACTTAAAAATTACCATTCTAATTAGCTTAAAGGAATTAATTGCAAGAAATTACGAAGACAAAACGGCTTAGACTTTAGACTTAATGTAAAGATCCTTACTTAACCACCAATTTACAATTTACGAATTTTTGTTAGATTTTACTCTATCCATTTCATAATAAGTTTCATTCTACCATTTTTAACCGAAATTAAAAAAACATATTATATTATACCTTTAAAAATTAGTTGACTCTTGACATTCTTTTTTTAATTGGTTAATAACAAAGTTAAACTGAACTATTTATGTTAAAAGTTACATCGTAAATTTAAACTATATTTATTTTGAAACGAAAGACATTTATTGTGAAATGGAGATAATATTTGTTTTGACTTTTTTATCAACTAATCAAGAAAAAACCGAGGACAGGTGGTCCAGTGGTAGTGATCACTTTACAAATCCTCAGGCACCCGGGTTCGAGTCTTCTCAGGTGCAAAGAAAAAGAAAAAATGAATTTTAGAGTTTGGACTTTGGCTATGAATCGGACCTTGTCAATCCAACTATAGTAAAGTTGACAAAAAAAATCAACTAATCAAGAGAAATATATATGGCATGTGAATATTGCCTGCGTCAATTGAATGCAATATAAAAAGTTATCAATACGGACCCAATATTAAATGAGTTTAGATAGGTCATTCATTAGAAGAAAAGAGAGTCAAATTTTAACTAATTTTTTATGAAAAGGTTGAGTGTTTAATATGAGAAGGAACTAATGATTCCATTTCTTTTTTCAACAATATTGGACCACAATTGGCCGATCCATTAGCCAAGTTCCTGTATAATACAGGTGGCGGGACTCGATTTTGGGATGTGCAAGTGCGCCTGCCATTTAGTGGACTTACTCCCACCACTAAACTAAAAACCATTTGCAACTAATGATTCCATTTTAACGTCTTGATTAAACTAATTTTCTTTTCTTTTTTCAAAAAATAAAAGAATAAAAATAAAAGTTACTGTCGTTAGATTGGTGAGTGACTTCCACCGACACCTTGTGACCAAAAGAAAAGTGATTAAATATCACAATCGGTAATTTTGTTTTTCACAACGGTAAATTATGTCGATAGATAGAGGAAAATGATAAATGAACAAATATATATATATATATATATATATATGTGTATATCTGTAAAGATGTTAATTAGTAGGTACAACAAATATAGAAATAGATGCATGGTTGGGTATATTGGATAAACTACTAAACCTAATAACTAAAAAGTAAAAGAAAAACAGTTATTAACAAATCGTGATATGTGTAAGGGTGCAACAGCGTGCGTGCGCGTGTGTCTCATGTTACATTAGTTAATGAATACGAGATTAGAGCCCTAATAATTAAAATTCTGAATCGAATCGGAAGTTGTATTGAAATTACTTAGACGGCACGTGGTCGAGTGGGAAGGCACGTGACTAATGACACTTTCCCCTATGCACCTCCTGCGTCGTTTGTCTCTCCGTAGCATTTTCATGCACCTTCTCTCCTTACTTTATGTTATTTCTCTTTTTTATTTTATATTTAAAAAAACACAATTCATTATTATGGATTTTAAATTTTGGATATTAAGACATTTTTATTTTGACCGTATTATAAATTATAAAATAAAATTAACATATAATTTATAACAATCCTTAAAAATAAGATCAATGTAGGATTGATTATAAATCTCTTATATAATAAAGCATAGCATTAACTTAAATACCGTGTTATACTGTTTGTTTTGGATTAGGTTGTATTGATACTAGAAAATATTATCACATAATATTTGTCACACAATTATATTATGATAAGATTCTATAACTAATTAATTAATTATTATTATCTATATTAAATATTAATTAATTAATTAATTAATTAATTATATTCTGATTATTATTATCACATCTCGCCTACGAGATTATCTTTAAAATTATTCTATTACAATTTTAATCTCTTGAATGATTATATTCCTAATCCTAATCAATATTTATTAAAACACAATCCTCATAATCCTAATAAGAAAACTAATAAACAAAATCTATTTAAGACCCACTCTAGGACAATTATCACAATTCTCAAACAATTCGAATATTTTTTCTCACAATAACAAATATTTTTTCTCGATTTTTGATACTTTTAATCATGTATTTCTCAGAGATTTCTTCATTAAAACCCTGCAAAGAAAATTGGATAATTAAAGTCGAGATTTTAAGGCTCTCAAAAGTATATATACTAAAGAGTTTGGTCAAACCATTGATATGATTATTTATGATTCTAAGGTATCTCTATTATAATAAAACCATAGCGTTGAATTATCCGTATAATTTATAATAATATAATAGAGATTTAAAATCTATGATTGGTCGATTTGTATTAAATAATTAATTTGTCTGAATAAAATTTGTTTAGATAATTTGTCACATGATTCGGTTGTATCTTTGTCTTTTTGTGGCAATAAATTTTAATTGATATGATTTGATTGGTCGAATTTTAAATTAACTACGTTTTTTCTAAGTTTTTACAAGAAAATAAGTTTGTTAAGATTATGATAAAATCTTTAATTAAACAGATTTTGTTTGTATGTTAAATTATGATAAGAATATCTTTATCATAATAAAAGCATAGCATTAACTTAAATACCGTGTTGTATTGTCTGTTTTGGATTATGCTAGGAAATATTATCACATAATATTTGTCACACAATTATATTCTGATAAGATTCTATAACTAATTAATTAATTATTATTATCTAGATTAAATATTGCTAATTAACTATAATAATATTATTAACTAATTAATTAATTATTGAGATTATCTCACCTACTTTGAGATTATTTTTGAAATTATTCCATTACAATTTTAGTCTCCTGAATAATTTTATTCCTAATCATAATCGATATCTATTAAAAACAATCCTCCTAATCCTAATAGGAAAACTAATAAACAAGATCTATTTAAGACCCACCCTAGAACAATTATCACAATTCTCAAACGATTTTAAGAATTTTTCTCACAACAACAAATCTATTTTTTCTTGATTTTTGATTTTTTTAATCATGTCTTTCTCAGAAATTTCTTCATTGAAACCCTGCAAAAAAAATTGGAGAATTAAAGTTAAGATTTTAAGGTTCTGGAAAGTATATACTAAAGAGTTTGGTTAAACCATTGATATGGTTCTTTGTGATTCTAAGGTATGTTCTTAATACTTTATTTATTTGTATATTTTATAATAATTAAAATATTTTCTAATCTCTATTATAATAATAATATCATAGCGTTAAATTATCCATATAATTTATAATCTCTATTATAATAAAACCGTAACAATAAGATTTTCCGTATGTTTATAATAAAATAATCGAGATTTTAAATTTTAGATTTGTTTTGATTAGTCGATTTATTTTAACTAATTTATTTGTCTGAGTAATATTTGTTTAGATAATTTGTTACATGATTTGGTCTTATCTTTATCTCTTTGTAGCAATAATTTTTTTTTTGATTTCGTTAATAGAGATTTTGTTTATGATTTGATCACTTTTTGAACCTTAATTTGATTGGTTGTATTTTTGAACCTTAGTTAGATTTCATTAGTTATAATTATTTTAACAAATAAGTTAGTTAAGATTATGATAAGATCTTTAATAAAACAGATTTTGTTTATTAGTATAATAGTATTGATTCAATAATTAACCAAATACGTTATATTTAATTCAATAATTAGATTAAAAGTCCCTAAATTTGTTTTGATCGGTTAATTTATTTAAACTAATTAATTTGTTTTTTTGTTAAGATAATTTTTTTTTAAAATTATTTGTTTTTAATGGATTTCAATAAAAACATACAATTAAGATTTGATTTTTGTTAATTTAAAAAGAAATTTCTTATCAATTAAGATTTGAATTTTGTTTGTTATTAAAGGAAACCTTAACCAATTAAGATTTTATTTTTGTTGGTTTAAAATGAAATCTCTAACTAATTTAATTTTGATTTTCGTTGGTTTTAAAAATAAATCTTTAACTAATTAAGATTTGATTTTTGTTTGTTTAAAAATAAATCTTTTATTTGGATTTTAATAAGAACCTTAAGATGAGTTTGTTTGTTTTAACAAATAATGTTGTTTTTATTTTCATAGAACCTTAATTTAAATATTATTGTTCAACACAATAGAAAACAACAGAAAAAGTATTTTATTGAAATATTTCTAATCCAAATCCAAATACCTTATATTTAGGAGAAATCAAACAAATCATATTCTTAATTCTAATAGAACAACATTTTTAATCGAAATCTATGTAAAAACATCTCGAGGCAAATTTAACAACACCAAAGATTTTTGTACTCTTTTTTCTCTCGATTTTTGTTTTTCTTCATCGTGTATTTCTCTGAAATTTTTTCCTTAGAAGTTCAACAAATAAACCTGGAGGATTAAAGTTAAAAATTCTAAAACTCTAGAAAATATACACTAAAGTATATCTTCAAACGATTGATATGGTTCTTTGTGATTTTAAGGTACGTTATTATTAATTTATCTATGTGAATACCTTTATAGTAATTTAAACTATTTTCTAATTAATTAATATATATATATATATATTAGGGTGATAAAATTCACTTTAATGTGAAGAATAATGAATTGATTCCTAATTTAAAAAGCTTTTTGAAAAATGAAGTACTAAAATCATTACAAACCTACAAGTTTCTCTTACAACTCGAGCTTGTCGTACT
>OVBA01001351.1:16536-45587 GCA_900406435.1 Lepidium aucheri
ATCCTTTACCAGATTCTGTGTTCGGATTAAAATTGGTTGATTATTCTGAATTATTTGAAAGACGACTTAAAGATATCTATCTTATACGTAAGTAATAACCTTTTTTAAAAAATATTATTTTTGATTGTAAGTATTAATTATTAGAAAATAATAATATGTGTTATATATAAAATACATTATATATTTTATAAATTTTATATACAATCAAAATTTTAGTAAATATACTTATTAAAATATGTATATATTTTTGATTATAAGTATTAATTATTAAAATAAGTATATTTGTAATATATATAAGACATAGAAACGGAAAAATCTATATGTAGGAAATAAATCAATTTTTTCACAAAAACATAACTTATATATAGAAGATATAAATAAATATTTTTTATAAATTATAAGATAACAAAACGAAATAAGTAATGCTATCAACATTTATAAAAACTATAACGATATCAATTTTCAAGTTTTCAAAAACTAAAAATTATATTAGTTATATTAAATATCGGTTTTGATAATCTAAAAATACATTTTAATAAGATGATTAGTACATACATTTATATAAGTTTAAACTTGCTGAATTGATTAAAATATTAATAAATAAAAATATGTGTCAAATTGATATTATGAAACAAAAATATACATGGATCTACAAACATAAATGAATACGAGTTTAAAACTCTCTATATATATATATTATATATTAGTATATACTTTATAAATTACTTATGATATTAGTAAATAAAAATATGTGTTCTATCGATTATGTATAACACAGCAAAATTAAACATAGATCATTAAACTTAAATAAGTACGGGTTCAAAACCCTAAATAAGTACGACTCTAAAAATTAAGTTATAAACAAGTCTAAAACATAAACGAATATGAGTCAAAATGTAAATGACACGAGTCAAAAAAATTTATATGAAAAATTGTAATGCATCAAAATTTAAGTAAACAGAGATAAAAAAATATATTTTATGTACAACACCGGTGATCACTATAAATTTATTTTGAATATATATATATAATTAGTTAATTAATAAATTTACATATACAAATCAAACTATAAAAAAATTAAAACAAACAAATATTAACTAACCCGTACATAGCACATGACATCATCTAGTTTTTATATAAACATTTAAAATTACTAGATATCTAATAGAAAAAAAATTTAAGGCTAAAATTTAATAAAATATATCGGGTACAAATTTAGGTATTGATCCAGTTCTGGTTCGGGTTTGGATTCGATTTTCTGGATACATATATTAAAGACTCATTATGGTATTTTGTCGAGTTTGATTCCTTTAATTTGATATTTTTTTTTGATTTAAAACTTATTTGGTTATTTTTTATTTTTTGGACAGAGTTTGTTTTGATATAGATAGAGTTTGGATTGAGATATTTTTATATAAAAATTCAAAATAGAAAAATATAAAACTCTAAAAAGCTAAAATTTGATTATTGATTTGGTTTGGGATTTTAGATATATAGATTTTAGAACTTATTGAGATATTTTGTCGGGTTTGATTTATTTAATTCAGGTTGATTTTGGTTTGTATTTTGGACCTCTAAAACAAATCTTAAAAACCATATTCAAAATATCAATACGGGTTTAAAACTTAAATTAACATGATTAGAAAATTAATCAAATCTCACGCTATAGCGTGGGTATAAATTCTAGTTTTTTTTAAAGCGGTCGGTGTTTACCTAAACCTAACATAGATATTCAACACACACAATCTTTAATTTATCATCATGAGCTTTATTTTGAAAAAGGCACACTTGGAAATCTTTTTTTTCTCTCTTAGGGCGACTTTCTTTTTGTCTTTCGCCGCCTTAAATGGAGGCTCTTCATCCTCCATCGAACCTTCTTTCTCCCTCCCTCATGGCTAGTTCTTCTCAAGTGTCTTCCCCAGATCCTTATTTACAAAAGATCAAGAAGTTGTGGATCTCTGATGTCCAAAAATCATCTTATGTAATTAAATCATATGATCTTCGCCTGAAATTTAAAGATAGGGTGGTCTTCGCATCCATCCCCGATGACTTGTTTGTAGATTCGACTCCATTATGGCATAATCTTGTTATAAGTCATTTCGTTGGTGATGCGCCTCTTATTGGCACAATTCACGCTATAGTGAATTAAATTTGGTAAAACCCGAAGAACCCACTCAAAGTTGATACGAATTTCATTAGTGACAAAGATGTGCTATTTCGAAGTGATGATGAACCCACTCGATCACGAGTACGTCGAAGAAAATTTTGGCATATCTATGATGTCCCTATAATTGTTCGGCCATGGACTCCAAATACTGCCTCACAAAATCATGATCTCACATATATCCCAATGTGGGTCGATTTCAAAAATGCCATGTACATCTTTTCACCTATAAAGGTCTTAGCTTCTTAGCTAGTCATGTAGGTGATCCAATAGACATGGCTATAGCTACTGCTCAGAATGCACCTGTAGAGTTCTTCCCCATGTTCTATTCTTGCACCTGATGTGATGCCTCAAAGACCTGGCTATAGCTACTGCTCAGAATGCAGTTAAAAAAATTTCCTTTAGGAAGCATTGATGTCCTGTTTTGCTTAGAACCTGCGTGGGTTCAATTTTCCACACAAACACACTGCTGTTAAGCTGTGGATAAGAGATTTAAAACCGTTGTTTGAGATTTTTATTGAAACTCGTGTACAAAATGAAAATAGTTTGGAAGTGATGAATTATGTTTGTCCAGGATGGCAGTTTATAGCAAACTATGAACACCATCGGTTTGGAAGACTTTGGGTGGGTTTCTTTGATGATTGATGCCACTATCCTCTTCAAAAGTGCTAAACAAATAACAATTGGGTTTTGAGTTAAGTACTCGGGCAACACTTTCATTTGTTCGCCTGTATATGCTTTAAACTTTGAGGAGGACCGCAAAATTCTTTGGTAGGAACTCAAGGATCTGAAAGCATCTTCTCACCAAACATTACAACCATGGGTGCTACTAGATGATTTTAATGAGATTTTGTCTCTCTCTGAGTATTCTCGAGCCACAGATTATCACTTTCCAACAGCGGGTATATCTTGTTTTCAAGAAACAGTCTCTAGTTGCGACTTAACAGACGAGGTCAGATGTTTACATGGACTAATAAGCAGGCTGGAAACCCTATTAGTAAGAAGCTGGATCGAATTCTGGTTAACGAAAATTGGATGAATAGTTTTCCACATCCTTATGGTGTTTTTAAGTCTTAAGGTATCTCAAATCACTTGCATAGTGTGGTACATTTTTCTTCACAGTCATCACACCAAGAAAACCATTTCATTTTTCAATTATTTAGTGAATCACGAACAATTTTTACTGCATGTCCTCCCATCTTTGAGACAATTTTAGCCTATGTATCATTCGAGATCCACTATTCACTTATTTCAGACGAAGCTTAAGATTCTCAAACTTATACTAAGGGGTCTAAATTTGTTACACTATGGTAACATAACTATGCGCACAAAAGAAGCATTTGAAGATCTGTGCCAAAAGCAAGAAGCGGCTCTGTTATATCCAGACATAATGCATTTTGATGAGGTTGCTTTGGCCACTACTCGTTGGAATCATTTGGCAGGTATTGATGAGCATTTCTATAAACAAAAGTCGATGGTCAAGTGGCTAGCAGTGGGTGATCAAAACACCTCCTTTTTTCACCGTGTTTTGTAGTCTCGTGCATCGCAAAATGCTATTAAACAACTTCGTACTGCTTCAGGAACTGTATTATCCGATCATAAGATTAAGCAAGAGACAATTTCTCATTTCAGTATATTTCTCTAGTTGACTCCCCAGATTGTACCTGTCCAGGTTGCTTCTCTGTTGAACTTAGTTGATCATCAATGCCCTGATGAGAAAATTACAGTTTTGGTAGCGCCTTTTACTACAATTGAAATCAAACAGATACTTTTCTCTATGCCTTCAAACAAGTCTCTAGGGCCAAATGGGTTCATTATCAAGTTCTGCAAAGCAGCTTGGTCGGTTTTGGTCCAAACTTTGTGGTTACAATACAATCCTTCTTTCGGTTTTGCTTCCTACTTTCAGGTCTAAATGCAATAGCACTAGCCTTAATCCCAAAACTCGGTTGTAGAAACTATTAGAGATTATCGACGTTGCTTGCTGTAACCCCATCTACAAGGTTATCCCAACTTATTGTAAACCGTATGAAAACTATACTTTCCGAGGCAATTACTCCTAATCAATGTGCTTTTGTGAAAGAAAGGCTATTGTTGGAAAATGTCTTACTTGCAACATAATTTGGTGAAAGATTATCACAAGAGTAATATTTTTTCTCGGTGTGTTATCAGGTTCTATATTGCAAAGGCTTTTGATACGGTGGATTAGAGGTTAATATTGACTGTTCTTAAGGCTACAAAACTACCAGTTCTGTTTATTCAGTGGATAGATGTCTGCATTTCTATAGCGCCATTCTAAGTTGTGGTTAATGGTGACATGCATGGTTTCTTTAAAAGCTCCATAGGTATACAACAAGGGTGTTTTTTTCCCATTTATGTATGTGATCCTCAAGCTGCTGAACAAGGCTGCTCGGAATTATCAGTTTGGCTACCATCACTTTTGTAAGGAAGTTAACCTTACACACTTAACCTTTGCTGACGACATTATGGTTTTCACTGATGGCAAAGTTAACTCTTTGGAAAGAGTCGTAGCGGTGATAAATGAATTTGCAGCAATGTCAGGTTTAAACATAAAACCGACCAAATCCATTATCTACATGGCAGGTTGGAATTGCGGTCATCTCCTAGATGCAATTACACGTCATGGTATCTATCTTGACACTACCAATTCGGTACCTCAGTTTGCCCTTTACAAAATCTTTGACTCAGTTGGACTATGCATCATTGCTTGACAAGGTAAAGGGGCGTATGACAACTTGAATGATGAAATACTTGTCCTTTGCTTGTGGGTTACAGTTAATCAAGTCAGTTATTACAAGCATAGCAAACTTCTGGTGTGCTAGTTTTCGACTTCCAAATCGTTGTTTGGAGGAGATAGAACAACTGTGTGCAGCTTTTCTCTGGTCGGGTTCTCCAATTGACACAAGTAAAGCAAAGGTTAATTGGACGGATGTATGTAAGCCAAAGTCTAAAGAAGGCCTTGGTATACAGCTACTCAAAGATTCTTCTCGGGTATTTGTTCTCAAGCTTATTTGGCGGCTGTTATATTGTTCAGAATCTCTCTAGGTCATATGGACAAAACGTTATCTTTTAAAATACAGATCATTATGGGAGGTTAAAAGGGGTACTACTGGATCGGGGATATGGCACAAGCTGTTAAAGCTGAGATCTAGCTTATGGTTTCATAAAGGTATGTCTCAAGTCTGGTAACATAGCCTCATTTTGGTATGATAATTGGTCCTCACTAGGGAAACTCATTAATCTTACTAAGGACTCGAGAACTAGACATCTTGGCTTACCACATCTGGTCCGAAGTCAACATTTGGGACATCTTCTTGCTGCCATTAGAACATAACCCGTGCGTTTACCTTCCTTGGACAATGACTCTTATCTCTGGCTGTATTCCCTAGGCGAGTTCCGTGTGGAATTCTCCTCTCCAGAACTTGGGATCAACTGCGGACTCATCACCCCAATGTACTATGGCATAAATTGACTTGATTTATTCAAGGTGTCCCTAAATTTGCTTTCATTTTTTGGCTTGTTATGAGAAACATGTTGTCTACTGGGGATAGGATGAGAATATGGGGCAGGGAAAAATATTGTTTGTTTTGTGGAGAAAGGAATGAGACTAGAGATCACTTGTTTTTTGCCTGTCAATATAGTTACACTGTTTGGACAGATCTATGCACCTCGCTATTAACATGAGTGATTACCCTAGATTGGGATGACACAATATCCTCCCTAATTGCTCATAGGCTTGACCTTCAGGATGCAATTTTTTGTAAGATGGCTCTACACACGGTTATCTACCACATGTGGTGAGAGCGCAACTCCAGCATATATGGTCACATATTTATGTGTGCTTCTATACTTACACGTCTAATAGACAGTTATTCGTAACCGCATCACTTCGCTTCATTACGTCATCCCATACAAGTTTCATGACTTAATGCGGAGATTATTTAAAATGAGGATCAGTTAATTTCTTAATTCTTTATTTATATTTAACCAGAGACCAAATTCATTTTTCTTTTCTGAATTCAGTTTGTAAATATTATTTTGTTGCTTAATAAATTTCACATTTAAAAAAAATATATTTTAAGAAATCAGAAATAAATAAGTAGTAGTAGTAGGAATCACGAATGGATCATATTTCAATAATGCTCGTATCTTATTGGGATTAGATAAATTGAATTCCTCCAATATTTTCATAGTCTTAAATATTTTATGAATACAAACGTACTTTGGAGTCTTCACCAACTCGGGATCCTTACACATGTTTACCAATTTCCATGGCTGTTGGTTTTTTTTTTTTAGTTTATCTCTTTCCCATGCAATTCTCTTCTTCTTCTTCTTTTTTTTTTTTTTTTCCTTTTTTCATTTACCTTTTTTTTAAAAAATACTGGAAAGTTAATTCTTGTAAAACTTTATAAAGCTCTCAGATTTCTGCAGTAAAGAATTTTTTATTTGATTGGCTATTAATGCGCAATTCGAAATCTGAATCAAAAATAAAATCATATAAAATTCGTTCAACTTGCGGGTTATATCTTACCTGCAAATGGTTTTGGGTTTATTAATTGAAACAAGCCCAATAAACTTTATCTATTAAGTTTCAAAATCAAAAACAAATCCCAAAGTTTATACAAAAAGAGGGTTTTCATTGGACCTGCCTATATTATACACAGTATAGGGGCCCGGACGAAGAAGAACTGTAATTAATTTTAGTACTCGATGCATCTAAACCCTTTTTCCTAAGATCTAAATAATTCATTCAAATAAAAATGGTTAGGATTATCCTAAAATTTAGTCTTATGCCAAAAAAAAGTAAAAAGCATGTATCCAATTTACAATAATCAGTCTATCGACCAGACAAAAGCACTGACTCTTTCATATTTTAGTGAAGTGATAAAACAATACAAAGAGAAGCAATTAGTTGATGAGGGGCAAAGATCAAACCAAAAATATTAAAGTAAAAAGAAATTGTTCATTGATAGATGGGCTATCAAATATTTCCCCCTCATAATATCTATATAACATCATTTCACCAAAACTTTGGAGGTAGTGTTGTTTCTACATATTTTTAAGGTTTCAATCCTTATTACACCCGAAACAAAAATTAAATTCTTATTTCCCCATGTTTTGAAACTTAAATATGCAATTGCACAACGACCTAAATTACTTTTGGTTTACCTTGTACCAATTAAACTTAACCACGAATGACAAATCAAATTAATAATTTAACCAAAAATTACCCGATTGGAAGTAAAACTAGACCCGATTACAATTTAAACTCAAAAACAAAAATCCCAAATTCATTGAAGAACCCTAGATTTTTTTGGGGTATGATCTGTTGAGTCCATTTTCACTACAAAAAATATGAGTATAGCATCACTTATATTATGTCATTTAAATAAATGACTCTATACAAATGATATATTATATGTCATTTAACATCATTTAGAATAAATGACATTATTATTGTATTTTTTGCATCACTTAAATAAAATTGATACAATTTAATGTTGATTTACATCACTTATAAAATAATTGACATATAATATGAATTTACATCAGTTGAACAAACGATATATTTAATTACTATTTTTAACATCAATTAAAAAAATAATGTTAACTTGGTTTCAATTTTAAAATTGATACATTTAAATTAACTAGTATCAATTAAATTAACTGATATCAATAATTATGAATTTGAGTCAACTAAAATAATAATTGACACTATTTTTATTCATAATTATATAAAAAATCGGTAATGTCTTTTATAAAAATAGTTGATATATTTAATTGAAAAAATAGCTATAGCTATACTCGTAAGAAACTATACTTACTAAAACACACGTAAGATATGATCCTACAATTTTAAAATATTATAAAGTAAACTTTGTAATCCTCGAAAAAAAGATGGACCAAAAAAAAACTTTCATTTCTCTATACGATTTTGTTCTTAACTCTAACTTTAGCACCACCACTGATTATTATCTTGGGAGAAATCGCCGGTGGCCGGAGATTTTCAATTTTCAGTGTAGTCTAGCCGGAGTATGGAGATTTTCAAATTAGACTCAGAACTGTTAGGAAAAACTCTCCAGACTTTAGTCTGAGTTCTTGTTTGTGATAAAACTTAGTTGGTGGTCGTTGTGGGGTGATACTACCATCACTGCTTTATATGTGTGATTTCCATCGATATGAGTCCTAGTGCTCACGTTGGTGTTTCTAAATATTTTGCAATGTACTCAGCCACCACAATGGTCCTCGAATGCCTCGCTGTCGGATGCTCCGCCGATGCTCTTTTTTCGTTGGGCTCTACTCACTACAAAAAAATTATATATAGAATAATATGTAATATAAATAAATTATATAAAATAAGGTTATTTATTCCCAAATTAAGCAACATATGTGATTTAACATCATTTAAAATAAAAAATATTATTATATATATTTTTACATTATTTATGTCAGATTGATACAATCTAGTATTGATTTATTTCAATTAAATAAAATTGACACAATAATATTGACTCATATCACTTAAAAATAATCGACATAAAATACAAATTTACATCATTTATTCAATAATTTATCCAATCAAGTTTTTTTAACATCAATAAAAAACCGATCATAGTTTTTTTTAAACTAGAAGAATGATACAAATAAATTGTCTAATGTTAAATAAATTAATTGATGTCAATCAATATAACTGACACAAATTTTATTTGCAATTATATTAATTATAATTGATGTATTATTCAAACCAAACCAAATTAAGATGAACCAAATCGAACTAACACCAATGAAATACTTAAATGAGTCTTAAATCTTAATTTTTTGAGTATCCCAACTGAACAAAAATCGAACCGACTCAAACCCAACTAAACTCAATCCGAAATAGGGTATTTTATAAAAACCAAACATGAACCGAATCCAAAATCTTGCTAACCCGAACTTGACCCAAAATTTTAAAAATACGCGATTGAGTCTTATATAAGTAAACTTGAAATACCTAAAATACATGAGATACATAAAATCTGACGCTTTAGATTCGGGTACTTGAATGCATAGGACTAAGAGTTAGAGTTTAAATTATTTTCAGATAAATTTTGTACTTTCAGTTTTCTGATTATAAAAATATATTATTTATTTACTCCTTACGTATTTTAAATAATTTATATAAGGGAGGGCAAAATAATCTTATGCAAAAAACTTGACCAAACATTGTTTAAAAATTAGTTTGATTACTATTATAGAAATATTTTAATTTCGGTTTGGTTTACAATAATAAAACTGTTTGGTCTTTTTAGGTCTTTTTAATTAATTCCACATTTATAAACAAGACAAATAGACGAATAATATTGATGATAATTACAAAGTACGAGTCTTTTTTTCCTTAAAAGTTTATCGTTTTCTTTATATATATGATTTAAACTTTTTGTTTATTTGATTTGATTCAATTGATTTGATTTTTTTAATTCCAACATTTAATCTTATGTTAAGTCTTTTTATCGATTTATCAAACCGTTTCCATCATTTACATATGATTTTCACAAAATATAAATTAACATCGGATTAGTCAACTGAGATAAGAGCCAAGCTTCTCTTTTCTCTTCAAGGTTTTGTTTTCCAAGTCCATTGACATATTATTAATATGCTTTAAGGAAAAAAATATGGTTTGATAAACATCGATCTGGTTGGATAAACATTAATCTTTTTGTGTTAATTTTTTGGTAAAGGTAAACAATAATAGAATTATTTTTGAAGTATATAAAAATTAAATCATAAAAAATAATCAATTTTTTTTACAAGTTTTAAGAGTGTTCATTATTCTTTCTTCTTTTCTTTTTTTTGGACGTGAGTTGACTTATAGTTTCTTTTTATTATTATTTTCTTTACTTTGATTTTTAAATACAAAACATCAAATCTCAACTATCAAATCTAAAAACCATTTAAATCTCACCCGAAAGTATGGTTTGATAAACATTAATCTTGTTATGATTATGAATATATTGTTAATATCTATTAAACTCTATTATAATATCTCTATATNAATATCTATTAAACTCTATTATAATATCTCTATATCTCTATATATATAACATCTTCATAGAATTAATATGAACTCATATTTATTCAATACTCGTTATCATCAGATAATCCTACCCTTTTCAACAAATTTGGGAGATCGTAAATTTTTCTTTCTTTACCGACTAAGGTGAAGTTCATGTTTATAGTAGTCTATTAATAGTTTTTCTTAACCTTATATGTTTACTGTAAACAATTATTGATTTAAATTTATGATTCATGCTAATTAATATATGATAATGAGTTATATTATTGATTCTAATCACTTGATCTTTTCTAGATCTTCAAGTATTAGCAACCTTATGTGTTTGAAGTTTTCTTATTCATCGAATTCTCATGTAAATATCATTATTAAGTTTAAGTTTAATAAAACATTTAGTTTCTTAATAAATGATATCTGACTTTATTATTATACCTTATTTTTTTCAGGAAAAAGAAGATGTTGATGAAAATCTAAAAATCAATGATCAAGTTAACAACACTGATGATAATAACTAGTAATAAAGCCAAAATCAACGTGATGGAGTTAATTAGTATATTTATATCTATCTTTTATTTTTATTAGATTTAAATATTATTATTTTTAATTATAAATAGATGATCTATTTTTGTTTTTAATAGAATACGATAATGATTAAACTAATAAATCTATAATTCAACATCAGCTTCAACCTATACATTAATTAGTAGTTTTGCAAATTAATTAGTAGTTTAACACTAGTTTTACCTGTTCAAAGGATAATAATCTTTAATTCAAACATTCAATCTTTTCTTTCATCAATTTGTTCTCCACCTACATCGATTTCATCTCCTCTTGCATCGACTTCATCTTCTTCTGCATCAACTTTACAAGCTCAACCAAATCATTTGAAGTTGAACAAATTTCATCCGTTCTTGCATCAGTGGTTTCCCTACTTATCACCGAGGTGTTGCCTAATCGTGCTTGTACATCACTATTGAACATACAAGGAAATTCAATGGTAAGCCCTAAGACAAAACGCTGCATCCAACTATCCACAACATAATCATTCCTAAAATCCTCATCTTCTTCTGTGATGGATGCCAACATCATCCTTTCTTCATCTGAACGTGTGATGAGGATACTATCAATGTCCTGCAAAAGAAAGTTAACTGACATAAATATGTTACTAAATATAAATTGTTAAAACTCGGATAACTAACCTTTGTTTGACTAAGAAAGTGGTTGATTTATGCTAGAGAGTATCCAGATGCACTAGGATTATTGAACTTAGTATGGCATATCCTAGGACAGTCTAAATGTGCAGGAGGATGTTCTTCTAGGCAGTTAATACCTAGCTCCGGGATTGCCTCCAAAGCTAATAACTACAAGATACAAATATAGGCCACTGTTAGCACACTACACAATCTATCAATGACCATATCCTTGAACTATTTAAACTAACATCCAGAGGAATAACAGAACCTGGAATGGACCATGCAGTATTATTATTTCTAACTATCCCATTAAAATGCCTAACCGTATGATCCATCTCACTAAGCACGTGCTCAAAAGTCTATCTTCCCCAAGGAAAGTCTCGGCAATATGCTAGATCATCCACAACTAGCAACCCAAATGGCTTCACATGCATCGCATCTTTCTTGTCTTCGCCGGAGCATCAAGCACACTGCAAATGAAGTACAAGAGAAGCATCTTCAGATGTTCATCCATACGGTCAGGAACCATTCTCTCCAATTATTTTTTGACGTTCGCCAATATTATGGCTTTGAGACTTCTAAAGTGCCTCTTCGAAAACGTGTCACTCTCGGCAATTATTTCGTAATTCGGGTTTCATAGTGTTTGCTGTTCAGCCTGGATATCAGTGTGTGTTCCCTCAAGCTATATTTGACCGGTGTACCATTGACTATGAACCATGCCTCCTTTCTAGTCTCGATTTTCGCAGTTCGTAGAAGGAGCGTCCACATACCTATTGACATGTGTGTTCTACTCATCAACATATGGAAGATGTGCTTACACTGCGGATGGTTATTGAACCACTCTATCTCATAAGGTGTGAGTGGATGCCTCTAACCATCAAATAATTCCATATTCTGTCGGATATAGCACCGCGTCGATATCTTGGTCTTATTCTTGTACTACGACGGCTCAAACCACAATCCTTGAGGTATGTGTGCACACAGACCTTCTTCCCTGTATGTATTCTCTTCTCCATTCTGTAATCAAAAGAAAACACAATAAAACTATTTAGTTATATGATACTCTAAGGTTTTAACCCTAAGCTATCTACTCTAAGTGCACAGCAATGAAGTAGTAGTACTATAGGAATCAAATCCTCAAGGAACCAAGTATTACACTTTTGATCATCAACTAAATTTCACAACCTATACTAGTCAAAATTCAAGAGAAAAATAAGCAACTTTAAACGATGTAAAACTTAATAATAAAAGCAACACACATAGGGTATTCATCGGGAAGTAGGAATCTAACTAGGGAAACTATTTAGAGTATTACTTAGGTTAAATTCTCGACTTGAATAGAAAGATATAACGAGTCTACTCTTGCAGTACTCGAGAGTCCACTCGAAAATTTAGAGGTCCTAACTATCGTTGGTTCCAAATCTTGAACATGCATTAAACAAGTAAGTTCAACTATCCACAATCAACCTAAACATCAGCTATCGCGGTTAAGGATTGATTTCTCATCTAACCTAGTTCAGATTTCTAGCAAGCTTTTGGAGAGCTAACAACCTAAGTTCATAGATTAGTTGATAAGGCTATTCTAAGCATTAAACACAAGATTAGATGGAGAATACTCTTATTAGATTTTATTTTATTTGTCCTAATAATTGATTCATAAATACGTAGAAACTCTAAAACTGATTGGTAAACTACTCAGACATAATCAAAATAGAAACAAAAGACAAATGAAAATATTGAATTGCATAAAAATATGAAATAGAGGGTTAGAGATTCTTCTCAATATTGAATTCTCTCTCTCTCTCTCTCTCTCTCTCTCTCTCTCTTTCTCTCTCTCTCTCGCTTACAAAATAGCTCAAAAGTTCTCTGTAAATAGTGGTCGATGTCCCCCAAAAGAAATAGAATAGAAGTATTTATATGTCCTAAGATCTAGGTGCAAAAAAAGGAAAATTAGGTATTTGCTTTATAGCTCTTTGATCGATCGATAAAGGAGTTGATCGATCGATCAGGCACTTGTGTGATCAATCTCAACCACGTCATGTCGATCGTGGGGTTGAGCAATGTTCTGGCAAGAAGGCTTGATCGATTGCTCAAGAGGTTTATCGGTCGATCATAGGCCTTTTCCGTGAAACTTCATGTAATGCCCCAAAACCATCCAAATGAGACTCCAATGTCAATGATCCAAGTTCCTACGTTTTCCACCTAAAAGTGACACAAAATACAGACATAAACTCTAAGTAGGCATGTTAATGAGCTCAAAACTTGTAAAAATAGAGGTATATCAATTCCCCTAGACTTAACCTCTTGCTTGTCCTCAAGCAAAGAAAGAAAAGACTAACGAGAATATTCCCTTAAGAAACTCATTCGTCATCAGACATTGCACAATACACTCCGTATGAACCAATCAATACTTACCTGTTAGTATCAAGACCACCCTGTACTTTCCCCAGAATTAGCTTCTTGCCAATTAGACTCCACAATAAACATCAAAATACCCAAATGCACCATACCGACTTCCTAATCATCTAGGTGCTGTCTCATCAAGGGAGTATCGATCAATGAACACATGGACTCATCATCAACCTTTACCTAAAGACTATCTTCGTATGATTCCTTTCCTCTCATTCCATTCATTTGCAGCTGATTTTCCATTCTTACATATGGTGTCATTTTTTTTATCTGCTGCTCAACCAATCTTTCCCTACTTACCTAGGGTATCATTTTTTCTTTTTGCAACCAGATATCTCCCTACTTACCTAGGGTATCATTTTATTTTTTCAACTGGTTAGTTCTTTAGCAACTCAAAGAATGAAGGCAAAAGGGGCTTCATTGGACTAAATTTTTTGATCCTTAGCCAAGTTTAGCATTACTTCAACTTTGTTTTATAGTTACTTCAGAATATAAACACTCGAATATCTAATAGAAGGGAACCATACTCATACAGATAAGTATTTTGGGACTAAAGAGAGGAATCCGATCCGATGCATACCATACCCCTTGACAAGAAAATTAAGTCAGGTTAAAGTTGAAATCGGCATAGATTCTTCGAATACCTGAAAATCGATGTGTGTCATTTAGAAGATGCTTTGTCTCTAGATTTTCCAATAGTCATTGATTCCCAACAAGTGCACATCAATGATCTTAAAGCATAAGAGTGCAACAATCCTGAAAAATCATAGTTCCTTAGACAACAAGTTTCAAAAGCTCATGAACATAACATAAAAAGAACTAATGTCTGAAAATAAAAACTAAAAAGAAGACAAAACAAACCAAATAGCGTTAGTCACAGCAAGTGTATCCCCCCAGACTTATTTCACACCGTTCTCGGTGTGTAAAAAAGGTAGAAGAGATCACAACTTACACATAAAAGAAACAAAATTCGAAATAAAAGAAAGGAAAAGGGTGAGATAAACTGATCACTCATGACTCTGGCTTTCTTGGTCTCCAGGTGCTTGCCTAGTCGACGTGGAAGGCGCTGCTCAAGTGGCTGCTCCTCTGTATCCTTGGAATCAGCCTTTGATCGACGTCCATCAATGTCTGATCTGCGAGCATCAGCTGTAGTGCTACTCTCTCGCTGATTCACAGTAGGTGCACTCATGCAAAATGCAAGCGGTATCCTCCTAAGTTCCTTCCAAAGGCGTCTCCTCATCGAATGCTTCCTCTGCTCCGTCTCATAATGCCAACGTCGGTACTCCCTATCAGTGAAGTCATCAAAGAAAGGAGGAATATCATACTCTACACTGTAATCTGGAATGATGTGCTCGAGGATCTGAGCAACGTTGGACTGCTGCTATGCATAAGCTAGAGCAGCTGCCAATGAACACCTCTGTGGAGCTAGTCGGTAAGGTTGGGGATACTCTTGCTCGATCACTGCAATCTCATGTAATGTGAGGCTCAAAGAGTACATTCTCCCTATAAGTGAGAGATGTGATCGCAGGTGCAGGCAAGGAACAAAGATAAGGCTCGACATTCCTAGTGAAATAGCACCACTTCGTCCACTCGATGATATAGGTGAAGTTGGTCAGTATCCGATCATCAACATAAGCTATCCTCTCCACCTTTGTATTCTCACTAAGATCCAACTGTAAATACTCAAACATGGGGGTCTAAAGACTACCCATCGTCTCATTGAGAAGCTGATCCAAAGTGCCTCTGAAACAACGTCTGGGAAGCAGCTTCGCGAATACGTATCCCCAGTTGATGTTAGAAGGATCAACATCAGGAGCATGTGCATGATCGTACAAGTCATGTATCGCAGGGTACAAAGCATGATGGAGTATCTCCAACTCTGGCTTAGTCACGGCAGGATTGACTTTCTTGCATAGAATCGTCGATCCCAACATCTTAGCAACAATCTGAATCACAGGATGTCGGATGTATATGAGCTTAGAATCCCTTCCTTTAAAAGCACCATCAGCTAAGACGTTCCAAAGAGCATCAAGAGGAGTACCTTGGCAAGAAGGCAGCTAACTGTTGGCCTCCTCGCGGAACCCATAGATCGAGCAGATCTATCGAACGATCAAAGTGTAGTGAATACCATGGTATATAAACGTCAAGTATGACGCATGGAGAGGAGCATGAGGGTAGGCTGCTAGGTGGAGGTCACAAGAGGCTAAAAACTGCCTAACCGACTCTGGGTACAGTGGCTGAGGCTTGGTCATAAAGCCACCAAGGCCGAGTCTATCAAGCTTCCCAGGTACATCATCAAGAATGCCAAGTCTGTCCAATGTTTTCGGACATAAGAACTTCGTCAAAACAAACTTGTTCCTCAACATCTGATCATAGAACATGCAATGGAAACTCTGTCATCTCAAATTTGCAGTCCTCTTTTGGTAGGCACTATCGTTCTTCAATAGCAAAGGGTCAGACGATTGCCTAAGTTCTTCTCGAACGGTTCCTTGTTCGGTCTAGACCAAGACAAACATGTGCATTCAAATGCTCTAACATTTGAGGAATAGCCGGCCTCAACATTATCCGATTGTCTGACCTTACGAGAAGGTTTCTTGCCCTCGTGAATCCTTACCATAATCTGCACATATCGATCAAAACAAAGTAAAACAAAAAAAAATCAATATCCTCAAAATTTTTTAAAAAATCGAAAATATGGAATTCAAACGAGAATTATGTGAAATATATTTCTAAACCAATCATGTAGCATCTAAATCATTCAGCAATGCTTCAACTAATAACACAAATTCTCAATTCAAAACTGAAAAATAAAAAATTCTACAATTTTCTTCAACAACCTAACAATCGATTTCTAGGCAACAATCTAACAATATAATTGGTAAGAAGCTTTGAAATCATCATAGAATCATGACTACATTTTGGTTTAACACAATTGAACAACAATAAATTGAAATCCAAAATTCTCAAAAAGTCTCACCAATTTTGTACTTTCAATCGAAAATTTAGAAGTCATACATTTGCCAATCGAGTTAGATGAATGGATAATTTAAAAGAGGAGGAAATTTCGATCAGGTTAGACTTTTAAATCAAAGAAAGTTTAGAATCGAAGAAGTTAGAGGAGATTGAAGATTTTTGCCAAAAATCGCCTAAAACAACCGCGAAGTGATATTTTTGAATGAAACCCGTGTTTTCTGAGTCATAAAGACTTACATGGCCTGCTGATCGATCGATCAAGGCATTGATCGATCGATCTTACCTCTCGTGGTATGCTAATCGATCGATTACTGCTGTGTAGGTCAATTATGAGGTCGCACACACCTTTTTGGTCCCTGATGATCGATCAATCACCATTCTGCAGGTCGATCACAAGATCAATCATTCCTCTCCTTGAATATTTGATCGATCAATCTTCTAGCTGAGGTCGATTACAAGATCGAGCGCATGATCCTTTCCTTCGATGATTGATCGATCACATATGTGAAGATCGATCATATCTGAAGATCGATCATATGATCAAGCGCACACTTGGAAGCACCACTGATCGATCGATCATTGAGACGATAGATCGATAGAACCCTTTGATCCGATTCTTTTCACCTAAAATATACTCAAAACAAAACCAAAAATCAAACTAAAACTGAAAACTATGAAAAGAAAAACTACCTATTAGTGGGTTGCCTCCCACTTAGCGCTTGTTTAAAGTCAATAACTTGACTTGAATACCACCTAATTGGCTAAATCATCCTTGGGAGGAATGATCACTCTCTTGGTTTTCATCTCATCCTTGATGAACTCATTGAGTTGTTCGTCCTTCCTGTGGAATTCAGCACCTGTTGTGTCCAGCAACACTACAGTTTTATCAGGTTGTAGTTCCTTCACCGTGTATGGTCCAGAAGATTCAAGACCTAGCTTTCTTGCAAAAACTTTTAGACACAAATTTTGAAGACAAGTCTCAAAGTATTCATTAGTTTGGTCAAAAGGGATACGTTCATCATCATACTCAGCCGATTCTCCTGCTTGCTCATGATAAATCTCATATTCTTCATCTGACTAATACTCTGCTTCCTCATATTCCAATTTGTGTTGATCAAGTTCACAACTTCAACCTTCTCATTCATAACATAACTCCTTATCGAACCACATAGGTCCTTAGTCGATTTTTATAAGGTAGGAGACTCCTTTATCAACTTATTCAAGCTTCACTCTCTTGTTGGGAAAGTTAATCCTTGCCCCAACAGTATTCAGCAATGGTCAACCCAAAAGAATGGGCACAGCTCCTCCCTTAGCCATCTCAACAACTGTAAAGTCGGTTAGAACCTTGCAATTTCCCACAATGAGTGTGAAATCGACAAACCTGCCTTTTGGGCTCTTAGAAGTGGCATCACCAAACGAAATAGATAAGGTATGCTCCTGCATAAGCTCGATCCCAAGCTCCCTCATGGTCTCCAACGAGATAACATTGGCACTTGCACCGGTATCACACAAAGCATCACCAAAAGTCAATTTCCCAAGAGAACAAGGAATGATGAATTTTCCTTGATCTTCTTGCTTTGTAAGCTCCTTGAGATAAGGTATAGGAGGTTGGTACTTACTCTCACAGCTGCTCTCCTTACTCACATCGAGTTCCTTAGCCATCGAATGCACAACATTGCATGATTTTCTAGGGTTCTTCTCAACTTTACCTGGTAAAGCTCCTTGTGGCCTCCTCATAGCTTCAGCTGCCTGCGCCACTTGCGTCTCCAGCTTCTTCAAGTGTACTGAGACAGATTCAAACTTATTATTCAAATCGTTGTACATGCTGTCCACCTTAGTGTTGAGATCCCTAGTAGACTTTTGCTGCTCAGTTGCAAGCTGTTGAATGAGAGCTTTAATCTCATCATTAGAAGTCCCAGATGGACTAGCTTGTTGTGTCGCCTCTTGTGTGTAAGGCTTATAAGGTTTACGCCAATCTCAAGCCCTTGAATTCAACTGTTGGTTGTTCCATCTCTGCCTTAAACTCTGTACAAACTGTTTACCCTGAAACGGTGATCCTTGTGGCATTACTGGAGGTGGTATGACAATATCATGTGGATTCTCGATGTTGGTTCTCCTATATAAGAGATAGTTCTGGTTCTATCCCCTATTTTGCCAATTCACAAAATCGACCTCTTTCTGATCTTCAGACATGTCAGACTCAACCTAAACCTAATCAGCTTCCCTAGTGTCATCCAGGTGATACACTCCTCAGTTGACTCCTCTACTAGCCTTGATGAGCATGTCAAGCTTTATGAGATCTCATATATCCTCTGAATCTCCAGACTATTGACTTTCTTACTTCGATCATATTGTGGACAATGGTTCCCTGAAATTGCAGCTACGTTGTCGATGAGAGTGAAGGCTTCATTCCTAGTGTTTGTCATGAAGTCTCCATTGTTACCAGCATTCAAAGAGTTCTGATACTCCCAATCGATTCCTCCATAGAAAGTGTTGAGCAGCTGCTCATCCGAATAACCATGATGGGGGCAATCTCGTTGATACTCTATGAATCTCTCCCAAGCCTCATTCAAAGATGCACCAGAACATTGCTGAAACGCTGAAATCTTGCTTCTTAATGTTGTAGTCTTCAACTTAGTATAGAACTGATCCAAGAAGGCAGCCTTAACTTCCTCCCACATGGTTAATGAACCTAGAGGCATAGATCACAACAATCTAGAAGCTTTGTCAGAAAGTGAATGGTGAAACACCTTACACTTCACATAGTCTGCATGGACTCCATTTGAGCTCGTGGTACTGCACATATCTTCAAAGTTCTCAATGTGATCCATCGGATTCTCTCTCCCAGGAGACCATTGAAGACATATTGCTTCACCAATCCAATCGGCTGAGTCTTGATCTCATTGTTTTTCCTCTGGATAGGTGGAAATCGAATAGCAGACCTATTCTGATAATATGTGTGAGGTGTATCCATGTCACCTATAGCGTGACATTGAGGCTGTTCCTGCTGCCTCCTAAGCATAGCTAAATCTCTCTGCAACTGTTCAACCATTTGCTGAACATCCTGGTTCCTCTGAACAGCAAGCTCATGATCCTGTGGAATCTGTTAGTTCTCTCGATTCATTGCTTGTACTTTGCAATTTTCTCTTTCAACTCTAGCAAGTTCTTCGTTATCAAAACCAAGTAGATTCTCTGAACCTTGACTTCTTTTGTTCATAAACCTGAAACAAAAACAAAAAACAAGACACAAAACAAAAACGTAAGTAAAAGAGTATAGACTTGAAAGCAAATTTTAATCAAAAGGCAATCGATTGGTTCCCCGGCAACGACGCCAAAAACTTGATACTCTCAGGTTTTAACCCTAAGATATCTACTGCAAGTGCACAACAATGAAGTAGTACTATAGGGATCAAATCCTTAAGGAACCAAGTATTGCACTTTTGATCATCAACTATATTTCTCAAGCTATACTAGTCGAAATTCAAGAGACAAACAAACAACTTTAAACGATGTAAAACTTAATAATAATAGCACCAGACATAGGGTATTCATCGGGAAGTAGGAATCTCACTAGGAAAACTATTCAGAGTATTACTTAGGTTCAATTCTCGACTTGAACAAAAAGGTATAACAAGTCTACTCTCGCAGTACTCGAGACTCCACTCAACCATTTAGAGGTCCTCCTAACTGTTGTTGGTTCAAAGTCTCGAACAGGCATTAAACAAGTAGGTTCAACTATCCACAATCAACCTAAACATCAGCTGTTGCGCTTAAGGACTGATTGCTCATCTAACCTAGTTCAGATTTATAGCAAGCTTTTGGAGAGCTAACAACCTAAGTTCATAGATTAGTTGATCGGATTATTCTAAGCATTAAGCACAAGATTAGATAGAGAATACTCTTATTAGATTTGATTCTATTTGTCCATAATCATTGATTCCTAAATCTCTAGAAACCCTAAACATGATTGGTAAACTACTCAGACATAATCAAAATAGAAACAAAAGACATAATGAAAATAAACTTGAATTGCATAAAATATGAAATAGAGGGTTAGAGATTATTCTCAATGTTGAATTTTCTCTCTCTCTCTCTCTCTCTCTCTCTCTCTATCTCTATCTCTATCTCTCGCTTACAAAATAGCTCAAAAGTTCTCTGTGAATAATTGTCGATGTCCCCAAAAAGAAATAGAATAGAAGTATTTATATGTCCTAAGATCTAGGTGCAAAAAAAAGGAAAATTAGGTATTTGCTTCGTAGCTCATTGATTGATCAATCGTGGACTTGTGTTATCGATCTGCAACACGTCATGTTGATCGTGGGGTCAAGCAATGTTCTGGCAAGAAGGCTTGATCAATCGCTTAAGAGGTTGATCAGTCGATCATAGGCATTTTTTGTGAAACTTCATGTAATGCTCCAAAATCATCGAAATGAGACTCCAATGCCAATGATCCAAGTTCCTACGTTTTCCACCTAAAAGTAACACAAAATATAAACAGAAACTCTAAAAGTAGGCATGTTAATGAGCTCAAAACTGGTAAAAAAAGAGATATATCATTATACCCAGTTTTACAAAACTGTATAACTATCTAGTTATACACAGTATTACTTCATTTGAAACTTCCTTCATCATCTTAATCCCAATCAACTACTAACCATTTCACATTTGAACCCAGTTTGTAAAATCACTCTAGTTAAACCCAGTTTTATGAAACTGTATAATTATCTAGTTGTTCACAATATTACTTCATATGCATTTGTATTATGTCAAAATATTGATACATACCATTGAGTCATCTTCTTCTTCTTTATCACCCCTTCTGTCTTCTCCGCTTTGGTAAGCCTCACCTTCTTCGTCTTCTTCTTTGTTCTCTTCTCTGGTGTTCTCTTCTCCGTCGTTCTCTTTTACGGCGTTATCTTCTCCGTCATTCTCTTCTTCGTCGACCACCAGATTTCTTCTGGTGGTTCCTCTACAACCGGAGCTTTGTTTCTTCTCTTCACCGTCCAACGAGTTCTAGCCATATATAGTTAACCATCAAGGGTCGTGGGTCGTTCTTCTTCTTTTTTGTGACGATTTTGATTTCCCTTCAATTTGGCAAAAAATAAAATTTGAAATTAGAGATATAGGTTGGTTTGGGGATGGTTTGTGACAAAGATTGAGAAGGTAAAATTGTACAATCACATTTTTTGGAAATTAAAAAAATATATTTAAAATTTCTATTTTAATGATGGTGTTATGAGGCATTTCTTCTTCAAAATACACTTCTCAGACAATTTCCTGATTTCTTTTCTTTTAAACACCTAAAATAATCAGAAATTCTCCCTTTTGAAATCATGACCAAATATGATACAACGGCAAACGAAATAGCTTCAACTTATCGTCTTCATCTTTGGATCTCTTTTAACGAGTTTATTTTTCCTGCACAATATATGTGATTCCTCTGGTTTCTAAGTGTCTATTCATCACTTTTATCTGGGTTCCACCATTCTTGATTTCTTGTCTTTTACAATAGCCTCATTTCCTATCAATAGAATTATGATTTGTCCTATTGCTAAGAAAACGAGAATCTTTAGTTTTTTCTGACTCCTCTACAAACTCATCTTTTTTGGCACTCTCTACAAACTCATTATTCCCAAAAAAAAAGAATATAAACCAAGATATTTTATAACCAATTTAACATTTATGGGCAAAAGATTCATGTAAATCAATCGTTCAGGAAACAGAAGTTTCATAGCTTAGCCGTCGAAAAGGTGTTTTAATGGAAGTTTTGTGGAAAAATCTCAGTTTTTAAATACTGTGTAACTACAATTCCAATTGCGTCGGATAAGTGGTGGTATAAACTCTTTAGTCTTTGACTCTGCTCCGACACGTCCAATGTCGGAAAAAACAAAGAGAAAGACAATGAAATACAGAGAAGTTGTAACGAGATTAGCCTGGGAGTGAAATTTTCTTTTCTTTTCATTGATCAATCGTATCTTTCTATTCTTAAAATCAGATTCAATTCAAACAAAATTTTGATTGAGAGAAAGATTAAAAAGAAGAAACAATTCAGAATCTGAATTTTAGTTTGGTTTACGGGGTTTTTAAAGTCTGGGTCATCGGGTTATACATACGGGTTGGTTTTAGCTTATTTTTGGGTTATAAATGGTTTGGTATTTAATTTATATTGGTTTTATGTTGTCTACCCATCAAACCAACTATTATATAAAATCATGTTTGGAATTTATAGTTCAGGTGTAAACAAATCTAAAATTTTATTTTTGTGGAGAAATAACACTACCCATAAAGTTTATGTGGAAATAGTGATGTATGGATACTGTTGAGGGGAGAATAGATTGATAGTCCTTTGGTAAATCAAGAACTAGAACTGCCAACAGTGTAGTAGTAGGACAACCAGACATTTACACTGTCCATGTAAATTGGATGTGGCTCAAAGTAGTAGCCATGTGTTTTTTCAAAGAAAAACCATATAAACAAAAGAAACGAAAAGCACTATTAGAAACAAAAATCGAAGAAGACAAATAAAGAATCGAAAATTAAAAGAAAAGATAAACAAAATTGGGATCAATTACAGAGTCGAAGACAAAACTTATTTTCATAGATTCTGTTAAAGTATATATTCAGCTGATTAGCTACAAACCATATTATAAATAATTTTGTGATATAGACCATAAGTTTTATTTAATCAATTTGATAACACACTCTAACTTTCTCCACTTTCTTTTTAAATTGAGATGATTACAACATTGATGTCATATTGACTTGAATCAATCCTTAAGAGTTTCGCAACCAAAATAAGTGATTTTATGTCAATCTATTTTAATATTATTAAATTTCAGTCACAACATTCGAGTTTTGAATTTGAAATTCTTGTACTTGTCGTGAAAGACTTGTGATGAAGCACTCTTTACTTTTGTGAACCTCAACTTAGTCATAAGTCTCTTCAACTAAGTTTTTCTCCTTAGTTCCATGACTATATCAAAACTGCTTTTCATTCATTAGTTTTTGACCTTCTGAACCAGTTATCTAATTGAATAAATCACTCAGTAAGGAATCAATTGTATTTTTTACTTCCAAGAGACTGCTCATTCACATATTGTGGATATGAATAAGTTAGTTGAGTTTACCTCATCATTGTCAGTGATCCAATTTACATCATAATAAGCCTTTAGCATACATGAAGAACCACTATAACACAATTTGTAATCCATAATTCTCGTTAAGTACCTCAACAATCTATCAATTGCTATCCAATGATCTATGCTTGGACTCTGAGTGTATCTACTTAACCTTTAAGTACCTCAACAATCTATCAATTGCTATCCAATGATCTCTGCTTGGAGTTTGAGTGTATCTACTTAACATGTGTTAGTTGTTGAAATCACGAGCACAAGCTGAAGGAAGACCAGGAATCAATGATGAAGAGGAAAATGCAAATTTGGAGCCAAAGTATGAAGACTCCTGAGCTTAAGCAATCTCGCACACACTCGAGAACTAGAAGATGTGATCAATTACTTAGAGCTTTGTACTCTGATTATTCAACCATCGACAAGCGCCATTATTGAGTCATGTTATAGAGTTTGTACTGCCTTTTAACGAAAAGAAGGAGAAGAATAAGAATTCACCGATCAAGGAGCTCCAAACTTGGTTTTATAGCGCTCAAAACTCAAAATCTTTCACCACCACTGCCAACAGACTCTCTCAATCTTATCCTCTTTCTTTTTCTTTTCTTTGTGCGTATGTTATACGAATACAAATTAGTATTCGTACATATTTGTTTGATCGGATAAGCAATCAAATGGGTCAATTTTTGCTTTTCCTTCTAACACAACTATGGGCCTTTAACCCACTTGAATTGTTGCAATAAAAACCCAACAATCCCCCACTTGATTTCATACAATTTTTCAAACTACATTGATTGTCTTGAAGACTTGAATCAATCTGTTCTGTAACAAAGCGAATAACAAGTTCTTTGACAACGTGTATCATGTACATTGCATTACAACACATTTATGGGTTCTTACAGTGTAAACTTTACATATAAGAAGCATTCATTTCATATATCTTTAATGTGATTGTCTCCCTTTTATCAAGAGTTTATTCAATCACTATAGACTTATCCAAGTTTTCCATGATACTCTTTTGCTTTTACCTTTTAAACTGTGGTTTAAGTCAATAAAGCCAACAGTAAGGAGCTACAAGATTCTCACAAACTCATGTCCAACTCAGACCCATTTCCTTCGTCGTATCCTTTACCATACGATTGCACAAAGCCTTTGTAAACGAGTCTCCTACATTCTTTATTGACCTCACAAACTCAATAGATAAGACACCGGTTTCCATAAGCCCTCTTAACACTTTGTGTCTCCTCCTTATATGTTGTTTCTTTCCATTGTATAGCTTATTCATAGCTACTCTAATGGCATCTTGTGAATCACATCTTATCAAGATAGATGGGCAAGGCTTACATATCATTGGCAAATCTGCAAATACATTCCTTAGCTAATCTGCTTCTTGTGCAGCTAACTCCCGCTATTAACTCAGATTCCATTGTGGATCTTGCAATGAAGGTTTGCTTCCTAGACCTCCATGATAGTGCTCCACCTGCAAGCATGAAAACATATCCACTAGTTGAATTTATTTCATCGTTGTCTTGCACCCAATTTGCACAACAAAAAACCTCAAGGACACATGAAGAACCTCTGTAATTCAGACTCCAGCTTTGAGTCCCTTTGAGGTATCTTAAGAGACGATCTATTGCTTTCCAATGATCTCCGTTTGGACTGCTAGTGTATCGACTCAGCCTACTCACAGCATATGCAATGTCTGGCCTTGTGCAATTCATCAAATACATTACACTGCCCAAAATCTTTGCATATTCACTTTGTCTTACACCCTCTCCTCTATTCTTACATAGATGTAAAGAGGAATCATAAGGCGTTCTAGCAGCTAATTTGTCCCAGTAGCCAAACCTCTTAAGAACCTTTTCTACATAATGAGATTGTGATAAGCTAAACCCATCCTCGGTTTTTGTTACCTTGATTCTCAGAATGACATCAACTTCTTTCAGATCCCTCAAACTAAATTTTTAACTAAGAAAGCCTTTTGTCTCTTCTACTAATGATAAGTTAGATCCCATAATCAACATATCGTCAACATAAACATATTATCACACATTCAGTCTCGATCATCTTGCTAAAGATGCAAGTGTCTCCTGTGTTAGAGGCGAAACCGTTCTCAAACAAAACCGAACTGAATTTCTTAAACCACTTCTTAGGAGCTTGTTTCAAACCATAAAGTGCTTACTTTCGTTTACACACTTTATTTTCACAACCTTCTATCACGAATCCTTCTGGTTGAACCATGTATATTTCATCATCTAAATCAACATTTAGAAATGTTGTTTTAACATCCATTTGATGCACTATCAATCTATAAGATGAAACAACATCTATCAACATTCTAATTGAAGCAATCTTAGTGACATGAGCATAAGTATCAAAGAAGTCTATTCCCTTCTTCTGAGAATATCCTTGAGCTACTAATCTAGCTTTGAACTTATCTATTGTTCCGTCTGCCTTTAGCTTCTTTTTTAGAATCCATTTGCACTTCATAGCTTTGCATCCACTCGGCAGATCTACTATTTCCCAAGTGTGATTTGAGGTGATTGAATCATTTTCATTATTCACTGCTTCTTTCCAAAAGAGAGCATCAATAGATTCCATAGCTTCAAAGTAAGACAAGGGTTCTTTCTCCAATAGAAAAGTGAAGACAATTTCTTCATTGAGTTCATCTTCTTCTACAAGGAAAAAGGTTATAAAATCTGCACCAAAGTCAGTAGAGATTTTTGTTCTTTTACTCCTTCTTAGACCTGTATCATCTAAACATTCTAAGGATCCCCTTTTGGAAAAATTTGCAGGGTTTGAGTTCAGAGAAGGAATCACTCTTCTCGATAGCTCACTGTCTTCCTTAAACAGAAAAACCTCCTCAAAAAACTCAACATCATGTGATTCAATCACATGTCCTAGAATCATAGATGATTTATCAAACGTAATGCATCTATATGCTGCACTATTACTAGCATAACCTATGAAGATTCCATCACATGTCTTTGAACCTATCACTACAAGAAATCATACATGTTATGTCATTGATTTTTTATTTTTACATCATTTTTTATTGACACAAATATAATTTACATCACTTATAAAAGTGACTCTAAAAGTGGTGACTCAAATACTTAGTATCATTTTAGATAAGTGATGCAACTATTTTCATCAGTTACGAATAATTGATACTAATTTGTATTAGATGTAAAAATGATGTTAAAGTTTGTATCACTTATTATAAATGATGTTAATATTTACATCATTTATGAAAATTGATGTTAAAATTACATTATTTATGAAAATTGATGTTAATTTTGTATCACTTGTAAAAAAATGAAACCATTATTTGTATCATTTATTATAAATGATGTTAGAATTTCCATCATTTACAATAATTGATGTTAACTTTATATCATTTGTTAAAAATGATGTTAAATTTTACATTATTTATTTTAAGTGATGTTAACATTTGTTTCAGTTAAAATAACTGATTTTAAATATTTATAGCCCTCTTGTTTAAGTGATACAACAATTATAAACAAATATTAATGGATCAATTTTATGATACTCGTTACTATTATTCATAAATGATACTAAAAGTCTTCTTCAATAATTTATCTAAACTAAATTATAATTGAAATTTTATTTATCAACTTTAAAATATCCAATAGATAACACGTAAATTTTGGGATCATATTCCATAAAATTATCAAGTGGATAATCAATTAAAAGATATACATTAATTAATTCATTACTTTTTTAAAACACCATACAAGTCAAATTGTATAAAAAATATAAAATAAAGATAAATCAACTAGCTAACTCCATAATCATCCACACCATTAATTTTGGCCCCATCCATTCCACACCATTGATTAACTTGATCATTAATGTTTAGGCTTTTCTTAATATCATCTCTTTTCCTTTTTCTGAAAAAAAAACATGTATAACAAAAAAATCATGTGTCATATATTTATTGTTATGAAGTTAGAATTATTTGTAGCAATAATTAATTTTCTATTTGAAACTTTTGCATCAGAAAATTCTTCTAGAGTTTGTGTTCTTTAAGTCCTTCTGCACTAAATCATTCTGGAGAGGCTTCAAAACATCATAAAATTTACAAATACATTAAGAAATAATCAGAAGTGTAAATCGCATGTTAGGTTCCTTTTTTATTTTATCCAAGCCATCGGTTTTTAAAAAAGAGAACTTTAAAAGAAAGAGTTTATGCAAAAATTCTTAAAATTTTATCCAAAAAAAAAAAGAAAGAAATAAATTAATGTAGATAGGAAAAAAGCAAAGGATTTACAATCTAGCAATGATTTCTAAGACATGTAGTTAATATATATCAATGAACAATAACGACTTAACACTACAAGAAATATCATGTATTGCATCACTATTTACAAGTGACACAATTTATCTAATTTAGCATCATTTTCTAAAAACGATATTATTATTGTACTTTCTATATCAATTATATAAAATTGACACAATTTAATAATTATTTACATCATTTAGAAAACAATCAACATAAAATATAAGTCTACATTAATTGCACAAACGATGTATCTAATCAATAATTTTAATATCAATTAAAAATGATGTTAATTTGGTTTCAGTTTGAAAACTGATATATATAAATTAGTTAATCTCAGTTAAATTAAGTGACGCCAATAAAAATAAATTTGTGTCAATTAAAATATAAATGACACTAATTTAATTTATAATTATGTTAAAATTTGGTAAATATTTGATAAAAATATTTGATATATTTAATTAATAAAATCGTATGAAATAATTTTAAAATGATTTATCACAAAAAAATCCTTACAAAAAAAACACACACACCTGGTAGATTTAATTTAGCTGACATAAAAGTGTGAAATAATTATATTTTTATGTCATAAGAAATAAAAGTAATTACTCAAATAGTCTACAATTATACCTAAATGACTCAAATAGTCTCCAAAAAGTTGGACAAAAAAAAGATGTGGGATAAGTCACAAAAAAATTAACTTGTCCACTTATTTACAGAAATACCATTAAAAAAAAAAACCTAAACTTCACGTACGTCTTCCTCTCTTCCACTTCCTCCTCTTCTTCTTCCTTTTTT
Organism: Lepidium aucheri; assembly: GCA_900406435.1. Taxonomy (NCBI): domain Eukaryota; kingdom Viridiplantae; phylum Streptophyta; class Magnoliopsida; order Brassicales; family Brassicaceae; genus Lepidium; species Lepidium aucheri. The sequence goes on from OVBA01001351.1 coordinate 45,572, forward strand.
CGCAACATCTTCTTCG
>OVBA01001352.1:0-45585 GCA_900406435.1 Lepidium aucheri
AAAGTCTTATAAATTTTTATAAGCTCTCTTATAAATTTTTATAAATACCTTTTAAAATTTTATAAGCACCTTATAAATATTTTATAAACACCTTATAAATTTTATAAGTTATCTTATAAAACCTTATAAATTATATAAACTCTATCATAANAGCCTTATAAATTTTATAAGGTCTCTTGTAAAACCTTATAAATTTTATAAGCTCTTTTATAAAGCCTTATAAATTTTATAAACTCTCTTATAAAAATATTGTATAAACTCCCTTATAAATTTTTTTTGGCGGGAAAGTTTTTTAATGTAGCGGAAAAGTTTTGGCGGGAAATTTTTTTTTGCGGGAAAAAATTATATTGGCGGAAAAAAAGTTTGTAAAATATATAACATAAGGGTATTTTGATCATTTTTCTATAATGAGGGGCATCTTTTGAAAATGTCCAAAAAATGAGGGCAGTGATGATAATATCCTCCTTTGAGGGGTATTTTTACAATTCTCCCAAAAAATTATTGCTACAAAGAGATAAAGATAAGACTAAATCATCTCACAAATTATCTAAACAAATATCACTTATACAAATTATTTAGTTAAAATAAATCGACAAATCAAAAAAATCTAAAGTTTAAAATCTCTATTATTTTATCACGGAAACTCTTATTGTTACAATTTTATTATAATAGAAATATAAGTTAAAAATCTTTTTATATTAAAATTCAAAAAAATTGGTAATATTATGTGGATAAACACATTATTAAGAATTAGCTAAAGAATTTTATTGAATATTATCAAAAAATAATTTTTTTAATTTATTATAAAATATATGAATCCGTTAACATTACAATTTTATTATATATAGAGATTTGGATTATGAATATCTTAATATAATATTTTTGGTTGTTTTTATTGCGTTGACTAATAATATTTAAACTAAGTTTCTTATTAAAATCCAAAAAATTTATTTGTTAGAACAATAAAATTGTATTAGGGTTTTTATCAAAATCTCAACAAAAGATTTATTTTAAAAAAACTAATGAAAATCAAATCTTAATTGGTTAAAAAAAAAATTTAAAACCAGCAAAAATCAAGTTTTAATTGGTCTTTCTAAACCAACAAAAATCAAATCTTTATTTGTTAAAATTTTATTTTAAACAAACAAAATTCAAATCTTAATTGGTTAGAGATTTTTTTAAACCAACGAAAATTAAATCTTAAATGATTAAATAGATTTAATGATAATTGTGATATTCAAATCTTAAATTGGAATCGTTTGAAAATTGTGATAATTGTCATAGGTGGGTCGGGTCTTAGATATAAGTTGTTTATTAGTTTTCCTATTAGGATTAGGAGAATTATTTTTAATAAATATCGATTAGGATAAGGATATAATTATGATAATCTCGTAAGATTTATAATTAATTTATTAATAATATTTAATCTCGATAATAATTATTAATTAATTAATTATATAATCTTATGAGAATATAATTGTGGGACAAATATTATGTGATAATATTTCCTACTAACAATACAACCTAGTCCAAAAAATAACACGATATTTAAGTTAATGTTATGCTTTTATTATATAAGAGATACCCGGACCCAAACTCAATCTATATCGTACCAAACTATATTCGAGAAATAAAATACTTGAATATGTCTTAAACCAAAATACCAAATTAGATGAACTGAATGCGACAAAATACCAGAATTCAATCCGATCCCGAACCTAAATCAAATCAATAACCGAATTTGTAACCAAAATGTTTTTTATTTAATTTTAATTTTTTAAAAAAAATCTTTTAAATTTGATTTTTTATATAAAAATCTGTAACAAAACCACGTTATCTTATTTTCAAGGGGTTATTATGAATCTTAGATTAATTTTATCATATAGTTTATAACATAGTCAAAATAAAATTGTCTTCCGCTTTAATATATAAGATTCTAAAATCTTGTTTATCCAAAATATCAATTTTGTTAATATGGGCATAATATCCGGACCAAGGATCCAAACTTAAACCCGACCAAAAAAAATAATCTGTACCTAAATTCAAAATGATTAAATACCTGAGCGGCTCTAAAAATTTAGGACTTGAATACTCGGATCCAAATCCAGATCCCAACCAAAAACCAAATTGCTACGTGAAGACCCGATTTTATAGTATTTTTAGGTATTTTAAAAATATTCTACAAATACTTTTAAATATTTTTAGATATTTTCAAATATCTTTTGAATATATGGTTATTTAAAAATATATTTTTGGCATTTTTAGGTATTTGTTTAGGTATCTTTTGGAATTCTTTTGGATATTTTTAGGATATTTAGATATTCGAATTATTTTTGGTTTTTTGAATTAGGGTCCGAACCTACTAAAACCTGAATGGAAGTATAGAACCAAATCTAAATAGTTTCGGAGAAATATAAAAATTTTGGACCTGAGAAAACCAGAGCCGAAGAACTGTGAATGTCGAAGGCTAATATATTGTATTAATTGACCTGACTGATTAATTTGGAGATAGTAGCATATGCTTTGATTGTAACTGGTAAAAGCAAAAGAAGAAACGTGGGTCGAATCAAGTCTGTTCTTATCAATGATAATCTCTCTTGGGCACAAAAAACTAAGCTGCAAATTCTCTTCGGGTACCAAAGGAACAAATCCAATATACCCCCAATATTTGTTATAAGAACCGACTGATATATATGTAACACATCAAATCAAAAACATAGTAAGACAATATCAAAAATAAAAGACGAGCTTCCAATTGCAGAGACATTCTGGAGCATTTGTTTTACTCAAAGACGTCGTCATCATCATCAGGAAGTGGCTGAGCTGCAGCTTCAATGAGCTCTGCTTCGTTCTTCTGCTGAGCAGCAATGTCGATTTGAACATCTGGTGGAGCAAGTGCTGGTGTCTCCACAAAGTGAAGGTTGGTGTCTCCAGCTAGTTTTCTAGCAAGGTACAAGAAAGGCTTCTCGAAGTTGTAGTTACTCTTTGCTGATATCTCATAGTACTGAAGATTCTTCTTCCTGTGGAATGTTACTTGCTTTGCTTTGACTTGCCTGTTCTTCACATCGACCTTGTTTCCACACAGAACAATTGGGATGTTTTCACATACCCTGCAAAGATCACGGTGCCATGTTGGAACATTCTTGTATGTGAGCCGTGCTGTGACATCAAACATGATTATAGCACATTGACCATGGATGCTGCAATACAAAAACCAAAGATTAGCTATTTGTTTATATTGCAAATCAAATCAAACCACTATCATTCAGGTCATCTATTCCGATGGTGATGAATCATCCTATGTAAAGGATGTAGACTTACTAGTATCCATCTCTAAGGCCACCAAATTTCTCTTGTCCAGCAGTATCCCAGCAGTAGAAACGGATCTTGCCACAGTTTGTGAAGAAGTCTAAAGGATGAACCTCCACACCAATAGTAGCTGCAACACAAGAAATCAGAATCGAATTAAAGACATGATGAATATCGTAGGAAATCAGTGCATTCTAAGGAGCAATATTTGCTATACTTACGTTCATACTTCTTCTCGAACTCCCCAGTAAGATGTCTCTTAACAAAGGTGGTTTTCCCTGCAAATTGACCAAGAACAAGTAAAGGCTTAGCATAAAATAAACAAAAACTTTGAAAGGGACACATCTTAATCACCCAATCATCATCTATGTAACAACGCATTAATAACACCCAGTTTTATAACGAAGAAACCACGTAAACATCTGAATTGCGACACAGGAAGAAGAACAAATTTCAAAGACGAGAAAAGAAACAGCGATTGGTACCTGTGCCTCCATCACCAACAATGACGAGCTTGAAGCTAGGATAATCGACGGTTTGCTGATTAGGTAGAGCCTGAACAAAACACGAACAACAAAATTAGAACCAAAACGAAAAACATCAACGCAATCTCGTAAGATCTGAGCCAAACGAAATCCCTAGAACAAGAAATGTAATCTGATCATACAAGAAGAAAGAACAAAGAGCCTATGTTTACCATATTTTGGAAATCGCGAGCTAGAAGAGAGCTAAACGAAGAATAATGAGTCGCAGGAAGAGAAATATGCAAAGAAGAGAATGAAGCAAAGCGGCGAGAGGGAGATTGAGGAGAGAGATGGGTTTTTAAAGAGAGGTTTTGGCTTAGGGTTGACGCTACACTTATGACCGTTAGATTCTTTCTTTTTAGTTCTGCAAATTTAACGCAGCTTTCTCCATCGTTGGATTTTTTTTAGCTTTAGGTCCACGCGTACTCATCTCCCTTGTCCCTACCTCATAGTTTTTCTTAATTTAAATTTTGAATTATTCCCTTAATATACGTTTGCTTTTGACAAAAAAAAAATTAATTGTTACTTTGACGGAAAACAAATACTAAAAAATAATAATTGCCTAATTTGTATTATTTTCCAGTTTCGTATTTGAAAATATGACCAGTAAGGATTCGTTGTTCGTAACGGATAGTATTATGACACCCACATGGGTTGTAACCCCTTATATTTTTATTCAACTTTGTAAATTTCGTTATATTGAAGATCAAAGCCGCTAGATTTAACATTTGGAGCCATTTTGTGATTCAAAAAGTTTGTCAAATAAATATTTTCTTTTGTCAACTAATTAATTCATTAAGAAAAAAAAAGAAATAACTCAAGAATTATACAAAGTAAGTAACCTTCTGACCAAACAAATGAAAAGATTAGTTATATGATTCAGAAATCTAAGGATTAGATGAAAATAAAAAAAAATGAAATAGACTCCTCAAACACAAAATCTTTTAAGAAAATCAAGAAAACAAACCAATTATTTAGAATTAACATCATCTATAAAACATCCAAACAATATATCGCTATCTCAACATGTCTAAAGAAAGGAAATTCCCCATCATCTAGAAAACCGCGTGTAACATCGAAAAACTTTTTGGAATAATTCTTGCTTCCATGTATGTACCTTCTACAAAATCAGGATAACAGACCCATCCGATGATTGTCAAATATAATATTTATTCAAGACATTTCACAACTGTTTAAACTTTGAAAATAAAATCGTAGAATCCTAGTTGCATTTATTTACTATGGGAAGTTGTGTCACATCTCTGGCTACTATGGGAAGTTGTGTCACATCTTTGGCTTTGTCTCGCCTTGCCATAGCTTCAAAGGATAGCATATGTTCGAGTTTCCAACCTTGTTCGGTTTCTAGCCAATGCTTTCTTTGTGTTCGTATCATATAACTTTTGTGGACTATGTTTCCGAAATATATTTGTGTCCCACCGAAACCCTTGATTATTAATATATACTTTTCTGTGAAAAAGATCTTCTAATGTAAGAAATATATGCAAGTTAAATCGAAACTATTATGCTTAAAAGCCATGTAGATATTAAGTAAAGTGGTAGTAACAACTTTGTTTACAAAGAGCTTATAAAGCCATCCAAAAAGGTTTCAGAAAGAACCACAGACAGTAAAGGAAACCTATAATCTCTCAGGTCTGATGAGTAAACAACAATGAGATTCCTACTTCCAAAGCTTGCGTAGAGACATGTTCTTCTCTGTGTCTTTCTTCATAACCTTAGCAACGGCCATCTCAAAGTCTTCTTGTGTTACATGTACTCTCCTCTCTCGCAGAGCAAACATGCCTGCCTCCGTGCACACAGCCTGATCAAAATAACCTAACACATAAGAGAGAGGGAGACAAATTGTCGACAGAGAGAAGCAGAAGCATAGAAACAGTTTACCTTTAGCTCAGCACCTGATGCACCATTCATCTTCTCTGCAATCTTTTTCAAATCAATTCCCCGCATCAAATTCATTTTCCTCGAGTGAATCTTCAAGATATCAAATCGTGACTGCCAACACATTTTAGGTATATACATTAGCCAAAACATTTTTTTCAAACATATTCTAAAACCTAGCTACTCCAATAACTCCATAATCTGCAAAACTTATCTAACTACAGGTATAACCGTATAAGCACTTAAATCAGTAACATTCCCAAACAAATTTTTCAGCCGGTAACTAATGATAAAATGTCTACCATCAGCCAAACCGTTGTCTGAGTACGAGTAAAACAGAGATGAGAAAAGTATTTTATACAGCATATGATACTCCCTCTGCACATCTAATGTACAGTATCTTTCATATGAGTTAGTCTAGTAACAAAATAAGTTGTAAAAATACTTACGTCTTCATTAGGATTAGGGAATTCAATTTTCCTATCAATCCTTCCAGGCCTGAGAAGAGCTTGATCCAGAATATCAATACGATTTGTTGCCATCAAAACCTACATCAGTCATTTAAATTCAGACTATAAGTTACCACAGACTCATCCTCAGTTTACTGATATTTTTGCTTTACAACTTAACACATACCTTGATTTTGTTTGATGCTTCGAATCCATCAAGTTGGTTGAGAAGCTCAAGCATGGTCCGTTGCACCTCACTATCACCATTTCCACTTCCAGATTCCATACGAGCAGACCCGATACTATCAATTTCATCCATGAAGATGATTGATGGTGCATGCTCCCTGAAGACCATTAACCAACAAAGGTAAACCGACTGGCAAAATTATTTTAACAAAATCATCTCATCTATGTGTAATTTGCTCCTAATAGGATATGGTAGTGTGGCCTACATGTTAGGCACCATCACAGAGAATATATGTGACTGCTAATCTACAAAAATATTAATTCTTGAGTTCATCTACAAGATGGAACCATATTCACAGTAGGACAACGAACACTTTCCTAAGCTTATCTAACATCACATGTCCACTTCAGCGCAGAATACTAAAAAGATATGTCCTATCACCAATTCCATATAGTCTTACCAACCACTACTACTGTGCGTTAAATTTTAAACAAGGCTTCGCATATACAAACCTTGCCATCACAAAAAGTTCTCTGACCATTCTCGAACCTTCTCCAATATATTTCTGGACAAGCTCGGAACCAGAAACTCTGATGAAGGTACAGTCAGTGTGATGTGCCACAGCTCGTGCCAAAAGTGTCTTCCCAGTTCCAGGTGGGCCATATAACAACACACCCTAGAAAGATAAGGAGATGAAAATTATTTATGATTCACTTGGCATCATCATCATACATGCAAGAAGCTTTGAAAGTCATGAGTACCTTTGGCTGTGCAATTCCAAGAGACTCAAACAATTCGGGATGCTTGATTGGAAGCTCAATGACCTTATCAACAAGTAAAAATACATATCACATAAAAGTTAAGAGCATAATACAACAATAGGGTTGAGCAATAAATCACTGATGTAGTCTCGTTTTTTCGATCACCAAGAATACCTCCTTTATTTCTTTAATTTGTTGGTCAAGACCACCAATCATGTCGTATGTGGAGTCTGGAACCTTCTCAACTTTCATAAGGTTAACCAGCGGATCTACTTTACTGGGCAGGACCAGGTGGAGAACATAACTATCATTACGAAGAGCAACTCTTGTTGATGGAGTGATCTTCGTTATGTCTATACTTTTGTCAATATCAACAACATATTTCCCCTCTGGATGAACCTGGACAATGGGAGAAATTTAAGCCTTATTGTTAGCTATATTCACTAGATTATAAACAAAACAAAGCAAATTCTGAATAATATAGATATTCATACCTTAACCAAGACCTTGTTCTTTCCCATCACTTTAACTACTTCGCCCACATAAGACCCAGGTTCTTGCAGCAGCTGCAACTCTTCTCTGAGCATTCGCACTGTTCAGTTAAAAAAGAATTAGTGTCAAGGAAGTTTGAGCTATAATAACTAAAATTTTAAAGACTAATAAGAAAACATTCAAGTATAATTGTGACGATGATCAAGATGACAATTGCCATAAATTTTAAATATGTTACTAAGATCATGGATTTATTGAAAACGACTCCTCGTATCTTACTCAAGTCAGAAAGAACTAGGGAACCCATGCTTTATGCACAGAAAAACATTCACTTGAAACAACTATTTTTGCTAAACAATCAAGTAGAAGACAGATGCTAATACATATTCAACACATCCTTCAGGATCAAACAAAATCAAGGAAACAATATACGGCAAGTTGATATCCTGCTAAACATCAAGGCCCACAAGTGCAATTTTCCATTTGAAGAAAAGATCCAACACAGAAGATCTCATCGCCACCTAACTACGTCCAGATCCAATTCTAAGGACGAATCACCACAACAATTTCAAAATTTAAAAGCACCCCACCTCTAAGAAGAATGAAATAGCAAAAACCCTGGCACCGAATCGGAAATTGGCAAACAGAAGAAAATTATCCAATTCAACATCGAAATCCGAGTGATATTCAATAAAAAAGGCAAATTTTGAGGATTACAGACCTCGAGAATTGAGTTCATTTCTCTGAGCTTCGAGACGATTGAGGTTGTTAGTCTTTTGACGAAGCTGGCGCTGAAGCTCATGGATGTGCTGGAGATAATACTGCTTAAGTCCCTCTCCTTGTTTCGCCGCCGCTCCTTTCACGTTGCAGGTTTCCTCCATCGATGTCTCAGGAGGCCTCACAACTCCTACTGTCGCCATTGTTTCAGTGATTTGCAGTAGAATGTCGAAGAGATCTCTCTAGTTTGCTTTGCGATTGAAAGAGAGATAGATCGAAGAGACGAGTTCGATTGCAAATAAAACCTTATAAATAATTAAGAACCTAAATTATCCAACAAGAAATCTTTTTTTCTCGTTCAGTTTAATATTATTTTATTTCCGAATTAAAAGAAGAGGTAAATAAAAAAAATTACCGCAATGGAAATCACCTAAACAAACCAAACTAAACCGAATATTTATAAACTACTATTTGGTTTTATTATATAAAAAATTTGAAAAACCTTAGTTAACAAATAGTTACAAATAATTAAAACAAAGACTAGTTATTAGTATTCTTTCTTTCAAATAATAAAACGTGACAAAATTTTCAAAATTTTGAGTTAACAAGAATTTAAACGGTAAATATTTTCAGTTCCCAAAACAAACCTTCAAACTATAAAAAAAATTATATAACCATAAAAATTAAATCACTAACAATTTAAACGGTATATGTTTTTCACTCATAAATGAATCTTGAAACTCAATAAAGAGTGTCAAAAGTAAAATGTACATTATCTATTTAACAATTGAAAATAAAAATTCATAAACTTGTCAACAACTATATTACCTGCAACTTACTTTACAAAACTTATATTGTTTTTGTTAAAAGAATTTAAGTGCATTTTAGATACCATGGAAATTTTTTTATCAACATACAATACTATGAACATTTGCATCATATCCACAAAACTACATTTATCATATTTAAAGTAATTTATAACAAACAAAGATTAATCATTGCGAAATATTAAAAATAAATGTAGGATTATTCCCATATACTTTTTTTTATTATAGCTTGAATTATGTAACTGGTTATCGAAATATAGGGTGTTTTGAAATAAAGCTTGATGATATTATTAATGTTATATTTTAATTGGTTGTTGAGATAAATAATTTTCAACCGTGTTTGTTAATGTCAGAAACTTAAAAAAAAATTGTCCAGAAAACAGTATTTTGATTTTCAAAATATAAATAGTTACTAAATCAAGTAAGTCTCTGAAAAAATCAATTTTGGAAGTCGGACTCTAGCTGTGTTTGAACCCTTGCAAGGATGATAGTGTTGAAGTGAGACTAGCTGTCTTTGAACCTTTTAAGGAAATTAAACTTACGGTTTTTACCATTCTATGCTGATGATATTTAAATTAACTAATTTTTGCCTTTTACTTGTCGTTTTTGAATATTTTTTTGAATTTAGAAGTAAATTTATAATCTTAGACGGAACTTTATAGGGTACACGATGAGTACAACTTGTAAAACTAAAAGAGATCGATAGTGTATGTTTCCTTATTCAAGGAAAATCGATGTGTACAAGGCAAGCCTAAAGTTATTTGGAAGCAGTGGTGAGACAAGAAGAATTTCAGGAATAGAAGAATATCAATGGAAATTGGGCTACGACAATCTTCTTCAACACATGCGGCATGGACTGAAATGTGATTTGAAGAAGGAGATAGGAATAAAGAGAAGCCTATAGAAACATGGCTCGAGAGAACACAAACGTTGTACTAAATATTATTATTTGGTTTATTGGGTTTGATTTGGTTAACCTACTCAAACTTAAATTATGATTAAAAATCATTTTGATTAAACAAGAGTCACAGTAGTAAAAACTTTGTTTTCCAAATGCTTAATGTGCCAACCGAGAAAAGTTTTCTGAAAGAACAACATAAAGTAAAGGAAACCCCTAATTTTTCATGCTGAAAATGAATCTGTGGCTTATCCACACACAACAGAGAGATTCCTACTTCCAAAGCTTGCGCAAAGACATGTTCTTTTCTGTGTCTTTCTTCATAACCTTAGCAACAGCCATCTCAAAGTCTTCTTGTGTTACATGTACTCTTCTCTCTCGGAGTGCAAACATGCCCGCCTCTGTGCACACAGCCTGATCAAAATAACCAAACGCATAAGAAGAGGGAGACAAAATGTAGACAGAGAGAAGCAGAAGGATAGAAACAGTTTACCTTCAGCTCAGCACCTGAAGCACCATTCATCTTCTCTGCAATCTTCTTCAAATCAATTCCCCGCATCAAATTCATTTTCCTCGAGTGAATCTTCAAGATATCAAATCGTGACTGCAACACATTGTAGATTTATACATTAGCCATAACATTTTTGTCAAACATGTTCTAAAACTTAGCTACTCCAATAACTCCATAATCTGCAAGACTTATCTATATGTGCTGGTATAAGCATTTAAATTCAATAACATTCCCAAACAAATTTTTCTGTTGGTAACTAATGATAAAATGTCTACCATCAGCCAAACAGTTGTTGAGTACGAGTAAAATGGAGATGAGAAAAGTATCTTATACAGCATATGATACTCTCTCTCAGCACATCTAATGTATTTTTCATAAAAGTTAGTCTAGTAACAAAATAAGTAGTTTCCATAAAAGACTTACGTCTTCATTAGGATTAGGAAATTCAATCTTCCTATCAATCCTTCCAGGCCTGAGAAGAGCTTGATCCAGAATATCAATACGATTTGTCGCCATCAAAACCTACATCAGTCATTTAAGAAAATAAATGATTTTGTTTGCAAATTCAGACTATAAATTACCACAGACTCATCCTTTTCAGTTTCATGATATTTTTCCTTTACAACTTAACACATACCTTGATTTTGTTTGACGCTTCGAATCCGTCAAGTTGGTTGAGAAGCTCAAGCATGGTCCGTTGCACCTCACTATCGCCATTTCCACTTCCAGATTCCATACGAGCAGACCCGATACTATCAATTTCATCCATGAAGATGATTGATGGTGCATGTTCCCTGAAAATCATTTACAGATTTAAACACAATCCTTTATAGAAAACTTGCTACTGTGGCCCAAGTACAGGGCAACATGACAAACAGTACTCTACAGAAAGATATTTTTCCTTCAGATTGTTTACATGATAGACCATATTTATAGTTTCATGGTAGGAACAACGAATACTTTCCTCATTTTCACATGTCACTCTTAGCTACTAAGGGCGGACATGAAAAAAAGTTTATGTTATCAATAGTGTCATCATTTCCTACCAAGCAACCACTATTAACATAGACAAAATTTCAAAAAGGGGATATACAAACCTTGCCATCACAAAAAGTTCTCTGACCATTCTAGAACCTTCTCCAATGTATTTCTGGACCAGTTCAGAACCAGAAACTCTGATAAAAGTACAGTCAGTGTGATGTGCCACTGCTCGAGCCAAAAGTGTCTTTCCAGTTCCAGGTGGGCCATATAACAACACACCCTAGAGGGAGAGAGATTAAAAATCATTTGTCATTCACTTAGCATTGTCATAATATAGAAGACGCTTTGAAACAATGAAACTCATGCGTACCTTTGGCTGTGCAATTCCAAGAGACTCAAACAATTCAGGATGCTTGATTGGCAGCTCGATAACCTGATAAATCAGTGAAGATATTAAAATAGAATTGTAAAATATGAAACAGCAAAATGATACACATGAACTGGTGAATATTAGTGTCATGTTTTCCTTCACTAGGCATACCTCCTTTATTTCCTTAATTTGCTGGTCAAGACCTCCAATCATGTCATAAGTGGAGTCTGGAACCTTCTCAACTTTCATAAGATTAACCAGCGGATCTACTTTACTTGGCAGGACCAGGTGGAGGACATAGCTATCATTACGGAGAGCAACCCTTGTTGATGGAGTGATCTTCGTTATGTCTATACTTTTGTCAATATCAACAACATACTTCCCCTCTGGATGAACCTGAAAAATTGGAGTTTAATCCTTATTGACAGTTATATTCCTAAGATTACAAACAATCTAAAGCCAATACCTTAGATCCATACCTTAACCAAGACCTTGTTTTTTCCCATCACTTTTACTACTTCGCCCACGTAGGACCCAGGTTCTTGAAGCAACTGCAGCTCTTCTCTGAGCATTCGTACTGTTCAGTTTAGAAGGAACACTAGCGTCAAAGAGGATAAACTACAAATTATAAAGAATGACAGCAACATTCAAATGAAAGAGCTCTTTTTTTTGCAATTGATAGTCACATAATTAGCTGAAGAATCAACTAGAAAACAGAAGCTGTACATACTCAACATACCCACCGGGATCAAACCGAATCATTAACTCTAAGGAGATAAAAATCGTGAAACAATCACTTGCAGATCGAGATTTCTCAATCTCAACAATTCCCACAGAAGTTTAGAAATTTAAAAGCACCCAGCTTGGATAAGAACGAAATAGAAAGCCCTGGAAAGGAATCCGCGATTACTATAATCTAAGAGATGATCAGAATACCCAATTTAACCAACGAATACATCCTAAATTATGTAGATAAAGAGAAGAAATTAGGGTTACAGAAAGAAGATAAGACCTCGAGAATTGAGTTCATTCCTCTGAGCTTCAAGGCGATTGAGATTGTTAGTCTTCTGTCTGAGCTGGCGCTGAAGCTCATGGATGTGTTGAAGATAGTACTGCTTAAGCCCTTCCCCTTTCGCCACCGCTCCTTTCACGTTACAGGTCTCATCCATCGCAGTCTCAGGACGCATAGCTTCCACTCCTACGGCCGCCATTGAAGCAAATTATCGAAGACAAATCTCTAATATTACGCAGAAGGAGATCAGCAGAAGCAGAAGAAATAAAAGGGAATGAAAGAGATTAATTTCTTCGATCAGAATCTGAAACCCTCACGCAAGCTATTTCTCATAAAAAGCTTTAAAGAAAATTAACACAACAATGGAAATATTCCTTTTTTTTATATATAGCAAATGTTATTTTGAATAAAGCCATTAAACCTTCTGACTCGTCTAGAGTCTTTGACTCTTTGATAACAATACATAGTATTTGTCTAATGAGTGGATTTGGTTTGACAAAATACCCAAACCCGAAGGTTTCAACAACACCAATGCCATTCACCTCTTATGTTGTTGTTTGTCTGCTGGCAAATTAACGAGGTGGCATGTTACTTATGTAACAGCTTCCGGTTCGAGTAAATGTTACGTCGAAGATTTGGCTGAAACCGCTCGTGGTTCTCCGACAACTTCTTCCCTTTTTAAGTGGTCGTTTACGGGTTACCATACTAGTGATGTGTTGTGACGGAAAGTGATGTTCATGGCCAAGTAGGGTTGAGCTTCTCATTTTGTCTCGAGGTGTGTCAATTATGTGAAAGTCCTGACGGTGAAAATGGTCCGGACTATTGCTAAGAAGGGTCTTGTTGGCGAAGCCTTTCCGGCTTCGGCCTCCACTCTCATGATCTCTAATTTATTGTCTTTTCTTTTCCTCAAAAATCTTTTATTCATAAATGAACAAAGTTAAGGTCCACAATTGAGTACAAGCCTAGAAGGCATATAACATATTAGGAATATTAGATAATCGGTCTAATTTGATGTGTAAACCAAATCAATTGTATTGTTTAATTTCGATTCTATTTTACGGTTAAGCCTTTCTTCTTTTCTATAAACTCTATAACAAACTTTCTAGTTTGATCAAGAAGAGTCAATGAAAATTTTCTCTCTTTTCATTTCACACGTCTGATATAACAATCAAGAAAAGTATAATACGGTTTCCAAATTTAAAACTCCTTTCAATGAAGGAAAACATTATTGATGCAAATTTCCTAAGATCGCCACATGCAAAGGAGAGTAGAGAAGATAAACGACTTGTTCTGGTTAGTGAGAAGAAGAATAAGTTGGAAACATGGATCAAATACAAGCGTATGACCTCTTTAAAAAAGAGAGTGGCTATGTTAGATGCATCATCAGTTTTATGACAAGCAATGAAGTGAGCCATTTTGGATATTATATCAACCACAACAAACACAAAAATCTTACTGGTCCTAGTTCTAGGCAATCCAACAACAAAATCCATTGATCAATCAACCCAATGATGAAGAGGTATAGGTAAAGGAGTATACAAACCGTTGGGCTGAACCTTCGATTTAGCTTGTTTGCAACTTACACATCTAGCAGAATCCGTTCTACATCACGCCTCATATGTGGCCAATAGAAATGCTCTTGCATTATCTTAATGATCTTAGCCACACCATAGTGACCCATCAAGCCTCCTCCATGTGCTTCCCTAACTAAAAGATCTCGAATAGAACAGTTAGGTACACACAAACAATTTTCATAAAACAAGAAACTGTCGTGTCTATAATAACGCCTGAAAGCATGAAGAGAACACTCAACAAAGATGTCGTAAAGTCAAAATCAGATTCATAAAGCTCTTTCAAGTACTCAAAGACAAGTAGTTTAGTCTCAATAGTAGAGAAAAGTGTGTACCTCCTTGACAATGTATCGTCAACAACATTTTCCTTACATTATATATGGGAAGGGTTCAATGCATTCCACCCACCTTGCATGTCTTTTGTTAAACTTATGTTGGCCCTTTAGATGCTTAAGAGACTCATGATCTGTGTATATAACGAATTCCTTGGGCCAAAAATAATGCTGCCAAGTTTGTAGAGCCCTCACAAGTGCAAACAACTCCTTATCATAAGTTGGGTAGTTTTGGGCAGCTCCTCCAAGTTTCTCACTAAAATATGCAATGACCTTCTTATCATGCATCAAAACAGCTCCAATACCCACATTATAAGCTTCACACTCGATCTCAAAAGTTTTAAGAAAATTGAGAAGAGCTAAAATAGGAGCATTGATAAGATTATCCTTAAGTGTTTGGAAGGCTCATCCGTCCACTTGAATCCCACTCCCTACTTGATGATCTCCATAAGAGGAGCATCTAAGGTGCTAAAATCTTTCACAACCCTCCTATGGAATCCGGCCAAGTCATGGAAGCTTCTTACTTCACCTAAAGTCTTAGAAGTGGGTCATTCTTGGATTGCTCACACCTTCTCCTCATCAACCTTTATTTCATCTGCACTTATAACAAAGCCTGAAACACAACATTATCCATGCAAAAAGTACACATCTTCAAGTTAGCATAGAGACTCTCTTGTCTAAGCACCTCTATGACCTTTCTAATATGTTTAATGTGCTCATCTAAAGACTTGTTATAGACTAAGATGTCGTCAAAGTAAACCACCACAAATTCACCTATGAATGCCCTAAGAACAGGATTCATTAGCCTTATGAAAGCAGTAGGTGCATTTGTCAACCCAAATGTAACTAACCACTCATATAACTCATGCTTAATCTCAAATTTCATTTTCCACTCATCCCCTTCTTTCATCCTAATTTGATGATATCCGCTTTTTAAATCTTAAGTCTAGGTATCATCAACTCATCAAGCATATCATCAAGTCTAGGTATAGGGGGATGATATTTAACCGTTATATTGTTGATTGCTCTACAATCAGCACACATGTGCCAGCTACCATCTTTCTATGGCACAAGTAGTACGGATACAACACATGGGCTCATACTCTCACGGATGTGGCTATTCTCAAACAGCTCATTCACTTGTTTTTGTAGCTCTTTGGTCTCCATGGGACTAGTTCTATATGCGGGCGGGTTTTGTAAAGAAGCACCAAGAATGAAGTCTATTTGGTGTTCAATGCCTCTTATTAGTGGCATTCCTTTGCAAATCTTCTCTACAAAGACATTCTCAAACTCCTGCAAAAGAGAGACCAATTTGCTCGATAAGACCGGCTCAACATTAAAGAGACTGGATAAAGCCTCTTTGAAAACAAAAAGAAGCATTGAATGGTTGGATATCAATAAGTGCTTGACCGTCACTTTTTGGTGTAGAAGTTGGTTTGCGTTCGTCCTTGATCCTCTTTGGTAGTAGTTCCCGTGAGCTAGAGCTGATCTGTATACACCTCAAATGGAGATAGAGGTGAGGAAGATATCTTTTGACCGTTGTGAACAAAGGTGTGCCGGTTGGTGAAACCATCATGCACAACCTTCCTATCTGATTGTCACGGCCTTCCCAAAAGAATATGACTAGCCTCCATAGGTAGTATATCACAAAGAACTTCATCTTCATAATTGCCAATAGACAATAGAACTAGCACTTATTTAGACACATTCAACTCGCCAACTTCACTTAGCCATTATATCTTGTATGGTTTTGGATGCTTGCTAGTCTTAACCCCAACATCTTAACCATAATCTCACTTGCTACGTTAGTACAACTCCCACCATCAATGATCATACTACAAGTTTTCCCTTCTACCATACACCTTGTGTGAAAGAGATTATCTCTTTACTCATGTTCCTCATTTTTGGCGTTCATGTTTAGAGCTCTTCTTGCAACTATCAAGTTTCCTTTCAATGGACCAGCCTCAATTGATGGTACAGGCTCATTAGCACTAGGAGATGAGGGTGTAGTCTCGCTTTCTTCTTCCTCCGATGCATAATCACTATTTGGTAACAATACCATAACATTTTGATTTGGACAAGCGTCAGCATAATATCCTATAACTTCCCTAGCTCTAGGCTTGATCTCATTTTTCCCTTTTGCACTTGAAGTTTCAGAAACGGATTTTGGCTCAAGTTTAGCAAGTTCTGGTCTTGACAACTCACGAGAACTTTCTTCCTTTGAGTAGCTAGTCTGAGTGTTGGCGGTGTTGTATGAGTAGTTACCACAAGTGTTGTCTTTGCGTTTTGATTTGTTTTTGGAATAAAATAGCCTTATGCAACATGTCATCAATCTCCACATAATGTTCCACTTCTAGCTTATCGTGTACCTCTCGATTGAGTCATCCTAGAAACTTAGCCATTGTACCTTCTCTATCCTCAATGATGTCAGTGCGGAGCATAAGTATCTCCATCTCTTGATAATATTCCTCAACTGACTGGTTTTCTTGAGTAAGCCTCCTCAATTGTTGATGCAAGTCGCAATGGTAATGTTGAGGCACAAACCTCTTTCTCATAACAGTTTCATTTCTTTCCGGGTAGTGATCAAATACTCTTGATTCCTTCTTCTACTTGTAACAAGTTGATTCCACCAGCTCAACGCATAGTCTGTGAACTCAGTAGCTGCAACCTTTACACAGTTTACCTCCACATACTCTTGGCAATTGAACACTAGTTCCATCTTGGTTTTCCAATCCAAATACGCATCTGGATCGTTCCTCCCTTGGAAGCTTGGAATTCTAACATTTAATCCACTAACATTAGCAACCATATGGTTAACCTCATACTTCTTTCTTTGACTTCGACGACTTTTCTTTGAGACATCACTCTTATGTCTATAATACTCTTCTGCCATCTTATCTTTGCTAGTTCCAACCCGGTTTTGATCCACATCTATTTTATCATGTCTGGAAGAGATTTCTAAACGTTCATTGTCAAAGTTTTCCTTCTTATATCGATGAGAGGACTTATAATGACCATAAGATTGAATCTCTTGTCTCCAAGCATCAAACCGCGTGCACAAATCCAAAGTTGTGTTTAGCTTTTTTTTAGCATTTTGTCAATCGCCTCGAACCACAACTTGTTGTTAACATTTTGTGGTGTTTCTTTATCATCTTGTGTCATTTTTCCTGAAAATCACAATACCAAAACCAGTAAAAATTCCCCAAAACAATACTAAAGGTCACACTAAAACGGATTGACAAGAATATGAACATCCAATTTTGTTCTAGAACTTGCGATCTTTAAGAGAATATGATCGGACAATTTCAACAATAACAATCAAAGCAATCAACCAACTTAATAGACTCAAAACAACCTAACTCTAACGGATCAATGATAATTTAGTTCAAGAATATGAAGAGACAAGTTGAAATGCAAATCTGTTCGTGCACTTTGATGAAGATGAAAAGTCGCAAAACAAAAATCGATCGTGTATGCACTACAAAAATCAGATCTATGAGGCATATGAAGAGCCACATGATGAACAATCAACTAGAGATGATTTTCAATTCACTTCAAGCGAATGGTATTTCTTTTTATGATTTTTTATGAGATTTAAAGAAAAGAAAGCGAAAGATGAGAGAATGAAATGAAGAACACGAAAAGGTTAGAGATGATAGAGAATCGAAGTACCCCTTTTGAAGCGTTTGCTCTAATACCACTTGATGAAAACTTCCTAAGATCACCACTTGCAAAGGAGAGTAGAGAGGATATACGACTTATTCTGGTTCGTGAGAATAAGAAGAAGTCGGAAAGGTGGATCGAATGATCGCACAAAGGCAGCGAAAACCTTTGATTTTCTGGGAAGCTTTGGATATTACACACCAAAAAGATTAAACACAATCATAAAAAAAATGTTTTTGATTAAAAATAGATGATATTATCGGTTCACATAAAGAGTTTAAATAAGAAAACAAGAGGCCAAATTCACAAGGCTTTTAAAAGGGAATTAGGTCGAATTGATTCAACAAATGAGTTCTCTTGCATAAGTATAATCCGATTTGCCTCATTAAAAATCTTAGCGGAAAATCCAGTAGAACAAAATCACTAACGGAAGAAAAAGTAAAAATGAATTACACTCCTATTTATTGAATATAAATCAAAACCCGGTGAAGTTATACTTGAATTAACTTCTTCTTGCTCTTCAATACGTTTAAGTAGTCTGTCAATAGTTTGGTTGAAGAGTTTGGTCCTTGATCTTGTCATTGCTCCGGTAGATACATCCTTCAACACATTCTTCTTGAATTTTTCCTCATCACTAGAGCCAATTATGATCACATCAAGTATACAATAGATTATAGTCTTATTTGTCGTTTAGTTTTTCTCTGGTTCGGTTTAGTTTTTTCTGTGCAATTATTTTATTTTGCTCATTGCTTACACTACCAAACTTATTCGACCAGATTTTTTTATAGGATACTCTCAAGGTGTTAAAATTATCGGCTGGGTTCCGATTACAAAAATTGTTGTTGAGTTGGATGGTTTTCTTATGCACAAAATTCAAAGAAGATCATTAGGTAGTAGTATTTTCTTTCCTTTTTTTAATTCAAACCAGCCATTAGTTAGTTAATTGTGTCCAAATTAATGGTCATTTGACCATAATTAAACGCAAAGCGTACTGACAAAATTACAAAGCGAAATTAATTGCCAAAGCCGCACGATACTGTAATGAAGTCGTCGCCTTCCTCTATTAGTCTCTGAATTCGATCCAGATCCAATCCCTCTATTCTTCTTCTTCTCCGATCTGGATCCCAAAAATCTCCATATCATTTACAAACACAAACAATGTCTTCCTCTAGATTCGAATCGAGCAAGCAGCAATACGCAACGAGCAGTCTCGTCATTGGTTACGCGCTTTGCTCTAGCCTTCTCGCTGTCATCAACAAGTTAGCAATCACCTACTTCAACTACCCTGGACTTCTCACCGCTCTTCAATACCTTACTTGCTCTGTAGGTGTCTGGCTTCTCGGCAAATTAGGGTTTCTTCATCACGATCCTTTCACTTGGGAAACAGCCAAGAAATTCCTCCCTGCAGCTATCGTCTTCTACCTCGCAATTTTCACCAACACGAATCTCCTTCGCCACGCCAATGTCGATACTTTCATCGTCTTTCGGTCTCTAACACCACTCTTAGTTGCGATCGCTGATACTGTCTTTCGTCAACAACCTTTACCTTCAAGGCTTACATTTTTGTCTCTTGTTGTTATCCTCGCTGGTGCTGTTGGGTATGTAGCCACTGACTCGGCTTTTACACTTACTGCATATTCATGGGCTTTAGCGTATCTTGTTACCATTACAACTGAAATGGTTTACATTAAGCATATGGTTTCACATCTAGGATTGAACACTTGGGGATATGTTCTGTACAATAATCTCTTGTCTTTGATGATAGCTCCTATATTCTGGTTTCTCACTGGTGAACAAGCTGATGTTTTCACGGCAGTGAGCGAGAATCGAGGGAATTTGTTTGAGCCTGTGGCGTTTTCAGCAGTAGCATTGTCTTGTGTGTTTGGTTTCCTTATAAGTTACTTCGGATTTGCTGCTAGAAATGCTATCTCTGCTACTGCATTTACAGTGACTGGTGTTGTTAACAAATTCTTGACTGTTGTCATCAATGTTCTCATTTGGGATAAGCATGCCACTCCTGTTGGTTTGGTTTGTCTCCTTTTCACCATCTGTGGAGGTGTTGGTTATCAACAATCTGTGACCCTTGCTAAACCATCGTTGGATAGTGAGAAAGACAGTGAGAAGGGTGAGGAAGATGAAGAGTTGGCGCCATTGAATTCTGGCAAAATAGCTTCTTCTGTATGACAGCTTCCCCCATTGTTTTCCACTTTTTCAAGGTGTGTAACATTTTGTTTCCGAATCGTATATCTTAGCCTTTTCATGTTTTTGAAAGAGGTTTCTATAGTAAAAGAAAAGTGTTGAATCAAAACTTTTGTTTTTCTAGTTCCTGGCCTCATTCTATAGTATTAAATCTGTAAACTTGTTTTTCCCTCTATCCTTTTGTCCATCATCAATACGAAATCATTTTCTGATCTCTGCATTACAAGATTCTAGTGATGCGCCAAACAAGATGGTGTTGTGTTGTTTTGTAGTTGTAGTTTTAGTAACTGTTTGATTTAGAGTACCTGAATGTGTTACTGCTTTTGTACCTGTACTATTACTTCACTTACGTCTGTGTAGTCGTTACTTGTTACAGCAGCAAACTTGTTTTGTCGATTTATAGGCAATGGCAATGTGGTTCAAATCCACTTGGCCACCTTGTAGAGACTCTCTAACAAAGAAAAGTTGAGGTCGTGGATTGGACGCAATCTGACTGGTTCTCCACTTTGTTCCACGCAACAACGGTTCGCATCTTTTATTGAATCATATTGGTTCAACTTTTAGAATATTCTGAGTTTTAGCGAGAAAAATCCTGAATACTTTTGCACGAAACTCTATTTTAATACATGTAGTTTGAAGGATGTTAGATCGATAACGTCTGATCTATAGTCAAATTTTACCGGTCTATATTTTGTCTGGAAAAATGTCATTTTAACCTTGTATTTACCGAAAATGATTGATTAAACCTTGAACTTTGGATGTGGTTGATTAAACCTTCAACTTTTTGTTGATTTCTGAAAAAACCCTCAATTTTGCTTTGACTAGGCCAATTTAAGCTCTTGAGAAAATGAAATCAAAATTGACTCTAAAATCAAAAGCCAAATTGGAAATTGCAAGTTCTATTCACTTATTATCTTTGTTATGAAGAATCTATAAGCTTGATTTGCTCTTTTCTTTCAAAAATGAACTCAAATTTGTTGATTTAAAATGTTGTCTTCGATACTTTAAATCGAAGAATTTGAACTCATTTTTGAAAGAAAAGAGCAAATCAAGCTGATAGATTCTTCATAACGAAGATAAGAAGTGAATTGAACTTGCAATTTCCAATTCGGCTTTTGATTTTAGAGTCAATTTTGATTCCATTTTCTTAAGAAGTTAAATTGGCCTAGTCAACGCAAAATTGAGGATTTTTCAGAAGTCAACAAAAAATTGAAGGTTTAATCAACCACATCCAAAGTTCAATGTTTAATCAACTATTTTCGGTAAATACAAGGTTAAAATGACATTTTTCCCATTTTGTTTGCTGTATTTTATAATTCTCATTATTATTTTATGTTAAAAGAAAAACTTTTTGCAAACCCGTGATTCAATAATTTGGTAGAGAGATTGTGTGAATCCGTGGTTGACTTAAAACCCCAAGCATGAGTCATGACATTGTCCCAGCTTCATTTAATAAACCCTACAATGACATAACATATGATTGATACCGACAATAATTTATATAATATAAAGTTATAAACACATTATTACAAGCAAAAGGTGAGACCAGATGAGAAACTAATCCCTGCCATATTTGATCCTTGTAAGAATCTACAATCAGGTAATGGGACCCAATCCCACTTATCTTTCTTCTTGTCATAATCCAACCAAATTATATTCCATAAACCTTCATGATTCGTCATTAGAGCCACTCTAATTACTCCTAATCTCTTCTCTAAACATCCCATCATTACACCACAAGCTTTCTTACTCAACACTTCACTTGGAGCTTTAGATACTAACTCCCACTTATCACCATCTGAACTTATCTCCCAAACCTCTAAACTCTTCATAACTTTCTTCATCTTTGATCTTTCTACTCTATCTAATCTAATCACAGCTTTATATTCATCTCCATGAATATGTAACAATTGATTCTCCAAATCGTTTCTACTGAATCCAACACTTGATGGACATTGTCTAATCAAGTCTTGGTTCATTCTCGGCCGTAGAATCGATGGAACCCGGTTTAGCATTGAACCATCATCATCCACACTCATGACAACACTCTCATGAGGTCGATTTGATAAGCTTAAGAATAACACATTCTTCTGTTTCTTAAAATCCAAATTACTTGAATCCTCTGCTTCTTTACTATGCCATGTAGCTGTATTTGAATGATAAGTAAACAAAACCGGTCTATCATTCACCATCTCAGCAAACATAAACCGGAAATAACCGGGATTTGATGAATCAGGAACAAGCTTCATACTTGATCGTCTCCAAGATGAAGTTCCACGTGGACCTAATGGACATGATCTGATCCTTGTAACGATCTTGTTCACCAAATCAACGGCTATGATTCCACTATGAGTATTAGAAGCAAAGAGAAGAAAATTACCACTAGCTGTTAATAAATATAAATCTTCACCGGGAAGAATCTCACCGGTCAAAATTTCAGCTACTGGAATCTTAAACCACCGTACTGATCGACCTGAGAATCCATGAAGTACACCTTTATCACAACGCCAACGTCTTGTGTAGACAAAGATCCACGTGTCTCTCAGTGATCCGTGGTTTAGTTGTTTGATAAAACTCTGGTCAGAGATTGTGTTTAAAACAAACTTATTGAGTAGTTTCATTCGAATGATTTCAGGTATACAGAGATGAAATAAAATGTTTTGTATGAGTTCAGAAGGAAGAAGGCAAAAGCCAATGTTTGTGTCTTTAATACATCTTTGGCTTTTGTCCATTGTTTTGGGATAAGATCAACTTCAATGTTGTGTAGGTTAATATATAGAAGAAACAGGTATAAATTTGTGGTGGGAATATAAAAATGTATTTAAGTTTTCTTGTTAGGTCAAAGCAAGAGTTATGTATATTTTGACGAAATGAAGTTTTGGAATACCAATATTTTACTTGAGTTTTGAGCTTTTGTGTGTATGTAGTGTTATATCTAATCACTCACTGTACCAATAAATTAAAAGCTTTGTCATTAAGCATATTAACATATTTGCTTCTTGTTACTATAAGGTGTATGATGGATCATGCCTTAGTGATCTTATGAATATTTAGTATTACTATAATGAAATTTATGAGAATTAATAAAATGATTTACGAAAACCGAACATGATCCAAAATAGGATGATTTACGAAAACCAAGCTTGACATAAACCCAAAGTTTAATATCCGAATCCGATCCGAACCCATAAAAATATTCGAACGGATCTTATATCAGTAAACTTTAGATATCCGATATCCAAAATATCCGACTCAAATCTGATCGGGTACCTGAATGCCGAGACCTAGATATAAGTGTTGGTTGGCTTTAGGAGCAATGATAAGGTCAAAAGATGGCAACATCTTATACGGCTTTACGAGTAATGGGACGGTGGAGAGTGTGATGGTCGGCTCCAACCTTAAAAATCACTTTTTTACTTATCTTTTTTTATTACACATCTTGTAGACACTGTCTGAAATAGAGTTCCAACACACGTATTTTAGATGCTCAAATATGTATTTTCATGTTTGTTTATTTTTTAAAAACTTTTAGCCAAGTATCTATGAGTGTAGAAGAAAGCAAACACAAAGAAAATAAATTATATGTCACTCATTCAATAAATTAATGAGATATCATTTTCGAACTACGTCATCCCTTAATTAATAATATAAACTTTGTATGGTGATTGTTTGGTTTCAGTCTCACTTGAAAACCCAATTGTTTAGTTATTATTCCATATAAATAATAATACATTCGGAATAATATCAATACATACTTGCTAAAACAAAAGCCACTTGATCTGATCTATAACCAGTGCCAAATCTGCGTAGCTTGAGATGGAACAGATTATACATGCTAATGACTGTTTACTACACACACTCATTGACCAGTCTTTCATCACCACCAGCCATACTTTTTCCAGCAGCTGAATGAACAAGTGACGACACAGTCCCATTTAACAGTCTTTCAACAACACCAGCTACACCTTCCCTAGCAGATGAATTAACAAGTGACTACACATACCCATTTACTAGTCTTTCATCACAACCAGCCACACCTTCTCTAGCAGCTGAATTAACAAGTGACTACAAGAAGAAATAGTTACTTGTTTTGATTAGGCTTAAAAGCTTATGCCAATCAGTAGAATGTTAGGAATTTCAGAAACTAACCTGTAGTTCCTGTTCACAGTCTTTCAGGTTGTCTGTGCACTCTCTAACCCTTGAAAATGATTTGAGTAGCTACCACCAGCATAGACCTTATGTCAACAAAATTTACCTAATAGAAACAACTTTTAAAACAGTACCCCAAACCTATGTTTACCTTTGCCAATTCTTTTCGGCGTTGTGAAGTCAGTTTCTTTTCATTGATCAATGCATCTTCTAATTTCTGTTAACCATTTCAGATGAGAACATGTTCATAGTCAAATTGTTCGGTTTGTAAGGTATAGTGGACACGCACCTTATACTTTTTCTGTAGCTCTGAGCACACTATTTCTTTTTCATCCAATCTTTTTTCCATCACCAGTACCTTAGAATCAAAACTAGACCATGAATTCTTCCGATGGCTCATGCATACATAGACAAAAGTATTTCTCTATGGATTTCTATATCAAGAGTTACTGAGGCAGATTCTATAAACTGAAATATATTTATCAATTGCCTATATGGGCAGATTAACGACCTCATACCTCATCTTGAAGTAACTCATGCCTTTTAGTCAGCGATTCCAGTTCTTCTTTCACCTGTATAAAAATGTAAGTTTTCACATGAAATATGCAACAATACATGGTTCATAAACATCATCTCTACCTGATAACTCTGATCTCCACTTGAATTAGAGAAGTGATCTCTGCCTTGTCCACCATCAATCATGGCACTGTATATTCAATAAAAGAACACAAGAATTTAAGTATCTAACCAAAACCGGTTTAGCGGAATGACAAAATTCTACATAAGTATCCAACAGTAGAAGTTTGAAATCCTATCCACAAATTTAAACGACCAGTGTGAACTCCCCAAGTACATAATTTTCCAAAAAAACTTTACCTATCTTCTTTTTTGGTTTCTTGGCTCCTTTCTTCGCAAGCACTAATCACGTTAGTTCCCCTACTTCTATCTCCATAAGACCTATCCCCACGCCAATCTCCTTCATCACCTTCGAAAACTCTTTCCTTGTAACCATTTCTATCGACCAAATCATGATCATTTCTTCTCTCAAAATCACGTGAACGCTCAAACGCTCTCTCCTTCTCTATGTAGTGATGGTCTGCTCTTCTGTCCAAAGACCTATCCCGTTCTCTCGACCGATCACTGTATCGATCCCCATCATAATTGCCATCGCTTCTCCTATCAGGGCTATTATCCCAGCCACCGTGTGGTTGAAACCTTCCTCGAACTGGATTCATTCTTCCACCTCTCGTAGTCACCTCATTGACACGCACTACACGCCCACCAATATTCTGATTACGAGCTCAGTAACATTAAAACTATAAACACTCCATGACATCAAAATAGAAAGGAATAAAACTAAAACTAAAACAGTAAAGGCCTTATATTTGTTATTGTGGTTATAAACAAATAAGAAAAAAACACACTTTTCCATTCATTTCTTCGATAGCTTCATCAGCAGATCGACGGTTTGAAAATGTAACAAAGCCATAGCATTTCCCTCTTACACTGCGGTCATTGACTATCTACATTCCCAAACAGTACAAATATGTCAAAACTCAAAACACAGCCACAAGCTCATATGTAATATCAACAAACTAAGACTTAAGATAAACAAATCTCGAATTCAATTTTAAACACTGAAAAGTAAAGAATCGTCCTAATTAAGAAACCTAAATTAGGATACTGAAGCTAAAATCGGAAAGTGAATACTAACCTTAACGGTAACGACGGAGCCGAAAACGGAGAATTCACGGCGGAGAGCATCCTCGGTTACGTCGTAGGGGAGGCCGCCGACGTAGACGGAGTTACCATCGTCCATCGTCATAAACCTTCGAAATTGACTTCGGTCAGATTCCACATGGAAGCTAAAGCTACATCATCATCAAAGTCATCGGAAGTTAAAATGGGCCTTTAAGGCCCACTAAGCAAACTTTTGAATTACTTTGCATTTTTAGCCATTTAAAAGTTTTCCTTTTCAAATGTCGGGAAAAATAAATTAAAGTGTTTTTCTTCTCCTTTTAGCCATTTTCCCCAAATTAAAATTTGGCAATTCTCTGGCGCGCCGAGAGGATTAAGACAATGGAGGAAACATCAAGCTCCTCCGCCGCCGGATATGCAAACGCCGTCGTGATAAATGCCCTAACTAGTCGGGGTTGGTGCTTTGACGACGTCGATTACTTGAAGACTTTGGTCACTGAAATTTCATCCTTGATCGGCGGTGGTAAGCAAACAGGCGCGATTGTGGATTCAGTGGAAGCAGAGCTTCTTAACATGGATATTAGGTTAATTGGAGGTAAGTCTCTTCCTGACCAGACCGAGTTGCGTAGGTGTTCTCATCTTCAAGGTCCCAAAGTTCTCCAGGTACATTGCTTCTTCTTATTCACCGCAAACAAACAACCAGCTAAAGATTCCATATGAGTAGGATTCACATTCGTATCTGATCGTAAAACTTGCTAGTTTTGGCTTATATATTTAGTTGACTCTTAGAGAGAGAATAATAGGCCGATTATGTGGGATTTTTAGGTAGTTTTAAACTTAGTTTGTATGTAAAAGTTTCAAAATGCCCAATTTTGTTGCAGGTGGTTCATGCTTTTGAGTTTTTGTAGTTCCTAGTTTGGGATTTCGAGTTCCTCTGTATTGTTGTTGTGACAATTTGGTTTCAATGCTTTTCCCCTTTTCCTTTGTGAGCAGATAAGTTCTGTCAGGGATGTGACTAGAACTAGCGCAGAGGAGTTTCTGGGAAGTTCGAGTGGTAAACGAGTGCTAAAATTCACTCTCACTGATGGGAAGACTGAAATATCCGCACTTGAGTACTCTCATATACCATCGATTAGCAATGATGTGACTCCTGGTACTAAGGTATTACATATTAATCTAGTTGCGTTCTCCTTGTCTATGTTTCTAGAAGACTCATAATTATACATAGTAGTTTGGATTAAGATTTAAACAATTAGGATATAATGTACAAATTCATTTTGTGTTTTCCGTGCATTGTTCCAGGATTGAATATGTGTTTCTCATGCATAAAGAGGGTGTCTTATGGAAGTACTAACACCCTTTGTATTGTTGATATTCTGTACTGTCTCGTTGGTAGGTCCGTCTAGAAAATAAGGCTGTAGTACGTGATAGTCTGGTATGTTTGACTCCAAAAGAGGTGACTGTATTGGGCGGTAATGTGCAATCACTCACTGAAGAATGGCAAATGAAGAAAAAGTACTCTAATCTGTCTCGTTCATCTGGAAGGAAATCTCAGGAAAACAAATCTGGTGATGGCCCTCCTCCATTTGAGGAGCTGCAGATTCGAACAGGTTCCCGTCACCGAGGTACGCAGGGTTTTCTCCTCATTTTCATTCTAACTTTTTCCAGTGGTTTGCTGCTGTTCAGTTTATTTTATAATGTTTGGCCAAATTTTTTGTTAACAAATAGAGTTATCTACCAAATTGGTTTTTCATGTGGTTAACTGCTTCAAGAACTTTATGACGGATATAGTGCTTATTCGAACTGAGCTCCAAATTCCAATCTACCGGTTTATGTAGTCTATGTTTTACTAGATGTGCTCTCAATGTTTTTCCTTGGCTTTTTACCCAACTTTTGATACTGTTGGATCTCCGTTGTTAAAATACTTAAACTTGTGTGAACACATTTTCACTGTGCGGTATAACCGATGTTAGATTAAATTGCTCTTCATTTGTGTTGACTTACAACAAGTACTGTGATGGAAATTTGGACAATGCATATCTGAAGATTAATTCGTCAGCATATCTGATGGTTGACAGCTTATTACAAGACGACTGCTGCTGCAGAAAGTACTGTAAAACATGGTGGTGGAGAAAAAGGCGACCATAGTGAAGTTGACGGGAACAAAAAAGGTACATATAAGGATTTACAGAAGAATCCTGCAGATTCTGATCCAAAAATACCTATCAAAGTTGAAAATGAGGAAAAGCCAAGCAGTTCTGATACAAGACCTAAACAAGGTGTTCCATCTACTTTTTCGTCGTTCTATATCAAAAGCTCATTGTATAGCATAACACTTGCATTGAAACCTTAGATGAGATATCTATCATTCAAATAACTTCAGTACTCGTTAGTGCCATAACATCTCCGATGTTGCAGTGGTGGAAGCTGTTCCCTTACAGAACCAAGCAGCTGCACAGGTACTTCTTGAGAAGATGAAACATGCGAGTTCAAATGAACGGCAATACCAAGGAAGAAGAGGCAGAGGTAGAGGCAGAGGTAGAGGAAGGGGGAGAGAAGAAGATGACTCTGCAGTATTTACACTCGATGAATGGGAAAAGAGGAATACGGGTGGAGGAGTTCCTGCCACAGTTGGTCATCCGAGTGACACTAGTCGGGATGAAGATCTGGCGTGGCAGCTTCAGAATCAGTTTGATCTGGAAGAATCTAATGTGAGTGACAACGGCCTTTATTGTCCATAGTATCCATCTTCCATTTGCGCAATTTGGTCACTGAATTAACTGATTGATCCATTACTTTGATAACCATACTTTATTATCTGCCATTCAATGTGGTGGGACCATTCAACCACAGGTTACAATGTAAAGTTGTGATTGTACATTGTTGTTTAGGGACCCGAGGTGCGAGGAACTGGGGCAGCGGATATCAGAATGAATATGTTCGATTATGGAAGAACAGAAGATAACTTTGGCCATGGAAGGGGAGGAAGAGGAGGAAGGGGGAGGGGGAGAGGAGGAAGAGGAAGAGGAAGAGGGAAAGGAGGAAGAGGAAGAGGTTAGATTGTAATGGAATTTTCTAGGCTTGAGGTAATGTAAGGAAACTGTTATCTTAAACGTCACTTGTGGACACAACTTTTTTTTCTGTGTGGCTACAGTGGTTCTTTGCGAAGAAACATTCAAGTTCACTACTAGCTTCATCAATAACTCATCTGAATTGAGACACTCTTACAATGAAGTTTACATTATACCAAAGTTCCATCTAAACCGCATTTTTGGACACAACACTGTTGTGGTTACACCATTATATTCTCATAGGTGCCCATAAGTTGTTTCTTCTTTTTCTGTAGTGAATTGCAGTAATTGATGCACGAGGGAAGAAGTAATATTATTGACGCCTCCTAAAGACGAACAATGATCCTCTGGAGCCTAATCCCAACCTAAGTTTCTCATCAACGTATGTGATCCGAAGCTTCACTTCACTTTCACCCCCGTATGTAAACTCCAGAGGTCCTACCTTGAGTTCCGGAGGCTCGAATATCACTTGAACCCACTCACTGTCCAACACGTTCAGCTTCCCTGTGAAGATCACACACAAGTCAGAACATAAAACACAAGTTAAGACTGGATTTGATCAAACGTGTGGTTTCTTTTTGCAAGTTTCACCTGTCAAGGAGACATCTCCATCGAGAAAACCTAAGGCAGTGAAAGCAACTCTGTTCCTGACGATATCAGGAGAATCAATGCCTTGAATCATCTCTTTCGTTCTGAAGAAAAGGCGGCCAATCTTACTTCTGTAGCCTCCACCAGGAGAGGTTGGTACAGAACAATACACCACATCCCAATCTGCAGCAGAATTCAGAAATTATGACATTTTTTTACTGATTTAAGGAAGAAGCAATAGTAGCTTGGTTCTTAATGTTACCTCCGAAAATGAGAGGACATTTAACAGGCTCCTTCACACAGTACTTTTGAAGCTCTCCAGCCACTTGTGCCACCTCCTTGTGTTGCTCTGGGCTCAGTGTTACACCTCCATCACTGTTCAAAACCTGTTAACACTCTCCGTAATCATCAAAACTCTGCTATGTCTTCACTTAACAAACCACCAAGAAGAATCAAATCAACTTATAATGGAATTCTTCATCGGGAAAGAGGAGAGAAACAGACCTTAGAGAGAAGGGTGGAAATAAGATCATCGGGTCCAGTACGTTGCTCAACTCTGGGTGCTGAAACGGTACTGACGAAGAGTCCCAATCTTTTACTCCTGCTCCATAGATCGGACTTGTACTGTATAGAATACTGAAGAGGCAGGCTTGTGCGCTTGGAGGTATTAATCGGAGTCCGTGGTTCAGAAAACGACGACGCTATTGTAAGGGACGAAGCAGAAGCAGCCATTGTTGCTCTGGAGATGGAGAGAGAAGCTCCGATAGAAAGCGAGGGGAATACGATTATCGTTATTTAAGTGGTGCCACGTCATTACAGAAATCGATTCTTGGCCCCACATATACACCATTATTGGATTTCCTCTTACCACGTAGGAAGATATGTTTTCTGCGTTATCTCGTCTCTCCATTCAAATCCAATATTTTGGCCCATTAATATTAGGTCAGCCCAATAGAGGCCCATTGTTTAGTACCAAATTCGAGCTGGCCCAACATCTCTAATCAATACATTTCCCGATTAGTGATGAGTAGTTGGGAGTCAACTATTCACTCCCGATGTTGAGCAACTGAAATATTCGAGCTTCGTCTTCAACAGATTCTCCGCCACTGGAAAAATGGAACTGTCGCCGCAGTACAGACTTATGTTCGCCGTCTTCATTTCTTCTCTCATCGCCTTTCGATCGTACAAGCGGAAGTCGCTTGACCTTTCTGGTGGAATCGCTGGATTCCTTGTTATGGCCATTCACTTCACTGCTGGTTTCAGGTTTCTTCTCCTGCTTTTGAATTTACTTTCTGTTGTGACATTATCTTGTTTGTTTGATTGAGGAAGTGTTTCGATCGGACGGGTTTGATCGGAAATATCTGTTGAATCTGAAAGGTACGGAGCTCTGCTGCTCGTATTCTTTCTTACTTCATCGAAGCTTACCAAGGTTGGCCAAGAGAAAAAACGACGAGTTGATGTTGAGTTCAAGGAAGGTGGACAAAGAAACTGGTAAATTGTTCTTAACAAAAGATCTTTCATTCTTTTCGATTTCGTAGGTTCCTATTTTCGAAACTGTGCAAATTTACGTACACACACAATCGAATTTTCTACTTAAGATCTTCCATTTCTATGAAAATATCCAGGCAGAATCTGGTCTATTGATTATTGACTGGTTTTATCAAGTCCAAATGCATAATGCACATATCATCAGCTTGTAGTTTTAAGATCCTCAATAAATTTCATGTAGTAAGCTTTTTCTCACTTTGAAATCGCGGTACTCAGTTTTACTTTAGCTCAATGACTTCTCTACTCTTAAAAATTTAAGAGTTTGAACGTATGTTTACTAATTAGTGTGTCTCATCATTACTTCGAGCTTGTGAAAAGGAGGTATTTGGATTTGTACGTGTATGAAGTTTGGGATAAGGATAACTATACTTTGTGAATGCATTCTTGAAAATAGCATTTCCTCTAACTTTCAATATCGTGTTTTGTATTGATGACACGAAATTATCTAGATGATGTTGAGATTATCCCCTTTACTTTAGCATGAACCATACTGTACTGGATTGTTTGTAAACAGATATACCTTCTTGGTGGGTATATGTGGTTCAGTTGGACAGATAGTATTGATAAGTATGATTCGCTGATTATTTGATGTTTATGTTATTATTTACAATTTTATGAGATTTTTTGTTTTTGATAAACAATAACTCCAATTTATTTGACATTGACATATTAGTAAATGATTTCACTCTTAGAAGTTCTTATTTATATGACCAAAGGAAAGTTGCTTTGACAGGGTATTCCCTCAATATCTTGTTTCAGGGTACAAGTGCTATGCAATGGTGGAATTGCATCAGTGCTAGCTGTAATTGCTTCAACTATAACGGGTTGGGAGGACAGGTGTTTGGACTCAAAGCAGTCAGAAATTGTAACCGCTCTTATTGGTGGGATCATCGGTCATTACGCATGCAGTAATGGAGACACTTGGTCCTCGGAGCTTGGAGTTCTTAGTGATTCTCAGCCTCAACTAATCACAACGTTTAAGGTTCTTGCTTCTTCTATTCACAATTCGCATATTAGTTATCATGTTTAGCTGAAATTGTTGTCTCACTCTCAGCCAGTGAAGAAGGGCACAAATGGTGGAGTTACAAAGGCAGGACTCTTAGCTGCTTTGGCAGCCGGCACCACTGTTGGATTAACATTCCTTCTGGTCGGACTCTTTACTGCGAGTTGTCCAACTGATGTAGCTCTCAAGCAACTCTTGGTCATCCCAGTCTCTGCTATAGCTGGATTATGTGGGAGTCTTATTGATTCTGTTCTAGGAGCAACTCTCCAATACAGTGGTTTCTGTTCTGTCCGGAACAAGGTAAGTTAAAAAGAACCACATGTGATGATTAAACATATGGCATCGAGGGAGAAGAGTAGTTGACCGAAATGTACGTCTGCAGGTTGTAGGGAGACCGGGACCGACCGTAAAGAAGATCTCAGGAGTGGATATTCTGGACAACAATGGTGTGAACTTTGTCTCCATACTCTTGACTTCTTTTCTGACTTCCATTGCTTCTATGTACATTTTCTGAATGCTCAAGCTACGTAACTAACGACCTGTATTCATCTTTTGAGGCCATTACATGATTGGTATACGTTTTCAGTGATTAGTCTTATAATTTCTGAGAAAATAGTTTTTTTTTTCTTTTTTTAACATTGGGCCACAAATAATATAGACGACAAAACTCGATCCGTGGACTTATCATCTGGCACTAGGCTAAATGTCATTTGCAGGCTCCTCCTTTTTACGTTTAGTATATATGTTCGAAGAAGTTTTTTGTTTTGTTTTCCTTTGATGGTTTTAATTTCAAATATAAACTCGTATCAAAAGATTCAGCGAATCCGTGTGATAGAAAGATCATGATCTCGAGGGAAACAACAACTGACGAATGCACAACTCCTAAAACTTATAGAAAATGGGAAAGTGGAGATAGTGGTTCCAAAAATTTTATGGGAAAGTGGAGATTTTGGTTTTAGCTTTGAGATTTTAGTTTTCAGCAAAACACAAAAAGTATTTTTTAATTTTTGGAAAAATTAATGTTGATTTAAGAAAAAAGGACAAAAATCTTTAATAGTAGCTAGCATTTATGAGATTTTGAAAAATTGTTTTACCAAAATCTTAAATGATTTTTCTCTAGTAAATGATAACAAAAAGTTATTCTTATTCAAATAAAAACGAAAAATCATGTTTTGCCGATGGTTAGCTTACTATACTTTTATTTATCCTTTAAATTTTCATTTTTTTAACTCGATTCTTAGTGATTTTTCTTTGTTGCTAGATGAGGACAATAACGGATCTTCGAGATCCAGAATGGTTCTTTTATAATGTTTTTTAACTTTTGTTTTTTTTTACTATAAGCTTTGAAGAAAGCTTTCTCTTTTTTTTTTGTTTCGACCAAAAAAACAAAAGCGAAAAACCGTTTCAAAAACAATATAATTATTGGAGAAATGTAATTTGGTTTACTGGTTGGAACTGAAGCACGTTGGGTTTGGTTCATTAGTGACCGCATCACCGTGTTAAGAGTCTTAAGTCTGAGAAGCACGACTCTCAGTAAGCCCTAGTGAGGGTAGTGGCAAAACCGAAAATAAGTACAAAATCAGATATTAGGAAATTGAAACGATGAGAGGGAAAATCAGTCCTTACATGACGAGCGAGCGGGAATAAAAAAGGAAGGGAAGAGACGGAAATTGCTATGGCGACGACGGCGATGAAGAAACCGAAAATTGAAGAAGTAGAAGATATAGAAGTAGAATCAACCAAAATCCCAGATGATAGAGAATCTCTTTTAAAGTTCATGGACCAGCTTGCCAAATTACTCCAACGCCTTAAAGACCAGCAAACAATCATCGAAAGGAAGGTCTTTTTCTTTTTCCTTTTCTTGCCCATTGTTATACTCCATGACTTCTTTCTTTTGCTCTGCGTGTGGCTTAATCGGCGAATTATCCTTCAGTTTTTTGGACTCTATGCCTCTTTATTGTGTGATTCTTACTACTACTATCGTTTTTCCTCATTTGATTGCTGTTTTAGTTTTGATTGGGCTTTCATTGTTTTTGCATAGTGTGGAGGTTTTCTCTTTCTGCAGTTTTCGGTTTCGATTCGGTTTATTGTTACATTGACCCATCAGTTTTGTTTCGATTCGATTTGATTGATTCACGGCTCCTACGATCGATCTTCTCATTCAGATGGACTGTTATTGTTTCAACATAATTGCGGAGCCTTTTTTTGATTCAAGTCCGTTGTATATAACGGGCAGATTATTGAAATTCAAAAGTTTTGAGATTTTGTTTTCTGATTATATCTTTTCTTGGGATGTACTGTTTGGTCTTGTTCTAAATATACTGAAACATTTGCAGGTTGTTGAAGTGAGAAATTTGATGGCAGATGCTGAGGCCAAGTTTTTACTACTTGATCGCGTTGAAAGTGATGCCACAAAGACAAATCCAAAGATGCCTGGTAAAAATGGAAGCTTACTTGGTATAGCAGAGTTCTGGAATGAGGGAACTAGAGCGAAGACTGGCAATGAAATCCCTACTTCACAGCCACGTAGTGAGAAGGATTCCTTGAAAATGCCATCCATCATTTTGCCTCCTTCTTTCAAAAGAAGAGCTCCTGCTTCTGCTAGAGCAGAAGTGAATGTGACCACTCAAGCTCAACCCATGTCTACACGGGATTATAATGTACCAATGGAAGAGAAAAGTGGGCCTGAGGCCAAGAGATCTTGTAGTTTTCGTAATGAAGTCGTAAGGGAAACCAAAGGTCAAGATAAGGAAGATCAATCCATCTCTTCAAGGGATTATAACGTCAGGAAAGAAGACAGAAGTGGCCCTGAGGCAAAGAGATCTCGTGGTATTCCTAATGAA
Source organism: Lepidium aucheri (assembly GCA_900406435.1). Taxonomy (NCBI): domain Eukaryota; kingdom Viridiplantae; phylum Streptophyta; class Magnoliopsida; order Brassicales; family Brassicaceae; genus Lepidium; species Lepidium aucheri. Next base: position 35,600 of record OVBA01001352.1, read on the forward strand.
GTTGTAAGGGAAACCCAAGGTTCGGATGACGAAGTGCCAATCATCTCTTCAATTTTTTTTAGTGGCCGGAAAGAAGGTAGAAGTGATCCTCTGGCCAAGAGATCTTGTAGCATGCCTACTGAAGTGATAAGGGAAAGCCAAGGTTGGGATGACGACGGTCGACCCATCCCTTTAAGGGTTCGTCTTGCCCGGAAAGAAGACAGAAGTGGTCCTGAGGCCAAGAGATCTCGTAGTATTCCTAATGAAGTGGTAAGGGAAACCCAAGATTCAGATGACGGACCTATCACTTCAAGGGATCGTAATGTTATGAAAGAAGACAGAAGTGGTCCTGAGGCCAAGAGATCTTGTAGTATTCCTAAACTAGTGGTAAGGGAAAGCGAAGGTCGGGATAACCAAACTCAAGCGGGGGCTAGATGTAATCTTACTAATAAGGATTCTGCAAAGTTAAGGACCAGAAGTTCCTCTAATGTTTCTCAACATGGACAACAGGAAAAATCCGGTAAAAAGCTGTTATTAGGTCGATTTGCCAGATCTTACTTTCTCATTGTGTCTAAAACTGTTATTTCTTTTCTTTTTCTTCATAGATTTCCAAGGACATGATGAGTTGATAGCGCTTATAAGTAGAAGCTCTCTGCGTCCCACAATTGAAGCTAGGACTGTAGGTATGCTACCAAGTGGCCACACGAAAAGAGTGAGAAGTCTTGCTCTTTCTCCTTCAAACCGTGAGCTATTTGCTACGAGGTGCTTTTACGTTATTTACTGCCAGTCATGAAAGTTTCTCTCATATGTGTAAACTAAGGCTTTGTTTAGATTGAACGAAGCAGGACATTGGACAAAGTAAGCCAATCTAATATAAACTTGACTCCTGTGCTTAATCTTTTCGTTCAGTGCTTTGGATGGGGTGGTTCATTTTTGGAAGCTTCGCTCTGATAGGTAAGTCTGCCGTAATATGCCTGATCTATTAATTATGATTTTTCGGGCTGATCTATTTCAAATCCATATAGATTCCTTTGATTATAAAATGTATCAAGTTTTATTTTCTAGTGTAGATTTTTAATTGACATCATCTTTATCCGTGAATTTGATTAGTCGGTGAAATGTAGTTTTGCTTATATTTGTCAACAAGTTACAATCTATTGTTGTAAAACATCATGAGATAGAGTTTGTACAATGGTCGCCACCTGCAAATTTTTGGGTTTCATGAACCCGATTTTTTTTCACTCTTATTTTCATGATTTTTATTTATTTAAATATCACTAGATACTAATCTATCAATCAATACTTCCACCATTGAGCAGGTCCACAGCTACTCACTTTAAGACCGTTAATCGGGTTACGGTGGACCAGAAGAAATGGGCAGAAGATATAGCTTGGCATCCACACAAGAGTGCACTTTTCTCCGTGTATACTGCAGATGAAGGTCATCCTCAGATATCTGCTTTATATCTGAACGAAGCTACTGGGGTAAAAATTATATGAAAATCTATTGCGTTTTTTAATATTTATACCATATTTGTGATTTCATATTCATGAGTGGAATGTGTGCTAAAAGTAGTAGAAGGTTAACTTAATCTACATAACTTGTTAATAATAAATTAGTTTGGCTGGAATGTTTGGGAATTTGGCTTTTAACTTGATGATTATATTGTTTCATTTTTGGGGAAAGTGTTAATAGTTTTTTTGCATCTTCGTTCATCTGCAGAGTTGTGAGTCAAAATTTCTGGAGGACAGGCCTCATAGCAAAGGTCTTATCAACAGAGTCATGTTTACGCCTTGGGATGATCCTTGTTTTATCACAGGTGGGAGTGACCATGCAGTAGTGTTATGGCAGGATCAACGTGGGAATAATGCGTGGAAAGCAAGGCTTCTACATAGGGACCTGCACTCATCAGCTGTGATGGGAGTTGCTGGAATGCGTCATAACAATCTAGTCTTGTCATGTGGAGACGATAGGAGATTTGTTGGGTTTGATGCCCGAGAAGAAAAAGTCACATTTAAGCACAGACTGGACAACAGATGCACAAATTTGCTGCCAAATCCGCGAGATGTTAATTTGGTCATGGTTAGCACAAGGTAAAGCAAACTCCTAATTTAAACATCCTCCAAGAAAGCAATTACTTGAATTTCCCATTGATTTGCTTGTGCTGTGTTTGCAGGCAACTAGACCGGCAACTGCGGTTATATGATGTTAGATTGCCTCAGACGGAACTATTTTGTTTTGGTTGGAAACAAGAAAGCAGTGAGTCGCAGTCAGCTCTAATAAACCAGTCTTGGTCTCCAGATGGTTTACACATCTCATCTGGTTCTTCAGACCCTGTGATCCACATCTTTGATATCCGATACAATGCACCAACCCCTTCTCTCTCAATGAAAGCTCATAAGAAAAGAGTGTTTAAAGCTGAATGGCACTCTTCACATCAGCTACTCGTTTCCATTTCATCAGATTTAGCAATTGGTATTCACAAGCTGTGGTGACAACTATTAAAACCAACACCCAATCTTTGAAGACCAGTAACTCTAGAACTTGTCTTGGAAGTTGCATAGGTCAGTTTATTTTTCTTATTTCTTTTTGGTTTAATGTGGGCAAACTACTAGACACATGTAGCATTACATAATCACTGTTGCGGTATAAAGTTTTGAGTAACATGTTGGAGCCAAATGCCCTTCAGATTTCTGACAGCATGAAGAAACTATTTGATCGACATTAGATCACTTTTGCTCCAAGCAGTGGTCTCATCTTCAAACTGAAAGATTTTTTTTTTTTTTTATGTGATTCAGTTCTTGTGATAAGAAGTACAGAGATTCAGAACAAGCATAGTTTCAACAAGTGAATTTGGAAAATTTACCCAGAGACTTCTCCTTCTCCACCTTGCTTGGTGAAACTAACCAGAAATTTGTAAATTTGTTATTTTATTGTACCAAGAAATTTCAATTCAGAACCCGGTTTAAGCCTTTGATTTATAAATAACCAGAAATCAGAACCATTAATTTTTCGTCATCGTCTGTTCAAGCTCTTCTCCTCCTAACCGGCGATCTAAAATTTGCGAGAAGCTAAAGTCTGAGTTCTTTCGTAATTCTAAATTCGATTCGTATTCGATTCCAGTTAGTTTGATTTAGGCTCAGTTCGTCTATGGCTTCACCAGAGGATATTGATAATTCATCCGAAATTCCATCTTCGTGGGTGTATTTTCCCTCTTCTGCAAATTTATACGCTTTAATCTACTGTTTATTGCTTTTAATTCGCATCTCTGTGGTTGAGACAGGCCAAAGAACATTTACAAGGATCCCGACGGCGGAAAGCAACGATTTTTACTGGAACTTGAATTCGTTCAATGTCTCGCCAATCCTACTTACATTCACTGTAAGTGTTTCTAGTTTCGTTCTTCTAGGGTTTATGATTCATAGGTTTGGTGCTTTCTAAGTGTTCGGAATTTTACATGTGAGCAGTTTTCTTTCGTTGGTGTAAATTCTTTGATTACTTAAGAGATCCTAAGTACATAATGGGAATCAGAACTGCTCTGTTCTTAGAGTTCTATCATGTAAGTAGTGTCAAGTGTTCTAGGTAACGTTTAATCTGCAATATTCAGATGCTGCAAAACTCCCATCTGGTAGTTTTCCTGTGTTGATAAAATAAGAACAGTTCTACAAAAACCAAAATTTTTTACCCTACTTCGAGTTATAGCACACCAATACAAATAAGGTGAAATAAAAGACTCTAAAAGCTACACGAGGAGATCATGTGTTTTAGTATCAGCTTACCACCTTCTCCTTTACATTTTTTCTTTAAGAAAAATTCTGCACTTAGCCTGTGGATTCTGTTTTGCAGACCTGGCGCAGAATCGTTATTTTGACGATGAAGCATTTATTGGATACTTGAAGTATCTTCAATACTGGCAACGACCAGAGTACATCAAGTTCATAATGTGAGTTAGAATATCTGATGGAATTGTAATACTCCTATCTTGGAATGAAAAATATAATTTGTGGAATTGGAAAATAACTTATGCTCTTCTTGTTTTCTTTGTTTCCTCATGTTTTTGTATTTATGTTCTGTTACAGGTACCCACACTGTCTATATTTCCTTGAACTTCTTCAAAATCCCAATTTCAGAAGTGCTATGGCCCATCCTGCAAACAAGGTAAAAGAATATATTAAAAGTTCATAACAAAACATGCCACACCAACATATCGGTGAGCACTGTAAATAGGGAACTTTTCAAATGTTAAGGTTATTTGGTGTTTTTGGAATGGTTTTGGGCATTTTGGGGCTTTTGGGAAACCTTATTTATGTTCTGCTAGTTTGGTTCTGTGATTCTGTGGTATGTTCGTAAATTAGAAAAAGTTGTCATTGCTGCAAACCGTATGTCCTTATTAGAATTTTTGATAGGTAATCTATTGTTGTTGAAGTTTTCTAAAGTTTTGAACCCGTCTTCTGTTGCATCTGTGAATTCTCAGGAATTGGCACATAGACAACAGTTTTACTACTGGAAGAACTACAGAAACAACAGACTGAAGCACATATTACCTCGGCCTCTTCCAGAGCCTATAGCTCCACCACCACCAGCTGCAGCTTCAGCTTCTTTGCCACCAGCGCCATCTGCAACTGCTGCTCCCTCTCCTGCACTTTCTCCAATGCAGTATAATAATATAATTTCTAAAAATGAAACGAGGAATATGAATCCTGCTGCAATTGATCGTCGCAAGAGAAAGTAAGTGCTCCTTTCTCCTTCCTAATTGTTTTTTCTTTTTCTTGCAAGATAACTGCAAATGTGGTAAGAAGAGAAGTAACACTCTTATATGTTGGTCATATAATATCAGGAAGGGTCCATAAGCATTCCTTGCCCTTGAAGCATACCCCCATTGATTCCGGGTGTACTTTTCTGCGTTTCGTAAAGAAGGAAGCTTACTTGACTCAGGTTGCAAAAATGTTGGAAACTTGGCCATAGCAGGAAGTTATTATACATGGTGTTCAATCTTTTTGTATGATACTCAACCCCCCCCCCCCCCCTCAGTACAAAGCTTTGGGTCGTAATAANTGTAATTGAGCCTGTCGGGTGTCGGCTATTAGTGAATGGTAGTTTTGAGATTGGTTTAGTCTGCTATATTCCATATAATTTTTCTCGGCTCTTTTACTCGTTCCAACAGAAAACTTATTATAATGAATGTTCTAAGTCATGCAAAGTAGAATTGCAGAGAATGTAGTACTATAGAGTCACCAGAAGTTTGAAACGGTTAAGTTGATGCTTTTTTGTTCGACAAATGATCTACTCATGTTGAACTTGTGGTTATATGGTAATATGAAACATGGTGTGTGTGATGGAAACTCCTTTTAACGTACTTAACGGTTCAAAATCTAGTCCGTGACAAATGATGCAAGAAAGAAAAACAAACCATTTCTCTTCGTCAAGTCAGAGAGCACCAAGTCAAGTAATACTACTTTAAGACCATATTTCTAAGTCGAGTCAAATTTGTTTTTGCATCAGAAGTCAACTATCTGTTTTATATCATGAAGTCTTTAGTTTGATTATCCTCACTCGTTAACAAATCATCAAAAACTTTCCAGTAGAAACTACTACAAAACATAAACATAAAGTAAATTTTATAAAATCTTTAAAAAAATTGCTTCAAAATTCTAACATTATTAATTTATAAAGTTATGGTTTATATATTTTAACAGAACAAATTAGTTGATTAGTTTTTTTTTTTTTTGTCTCTTTAGTGACTGAAACCTTAAACTACACACAAGAGACGTATAAAGCAGTTATAACAACACTTTCTTCTACTTTTTGTGTTTTCATTCATATCTAGTGCTCGGCTTTTCAACACTCTCGTCTTTCTCTGTTTGCAAATTTAAATCTTGTTGAGCTTCGAGAAGGTTCCTGATTCTTAGAAGTAAGTGCTTTGAGTCCCACTTCCTAATCCTAAAGCCTGAGGATTGCACAACTCTATTGAAAGCGAGGCTTGATGTCAAACCAGAAGTAGTCGCACCTCCTGCATATTGTCTTTCTTTAAGCTTTTTGGCGACCTTAGCGCATTAAGTTTCAGCTTGCTCGGAACACTGGCAACACGCAGCCTTTTGCTCCCAGCCTGGCCAAGCATCCCATAGCCTTCACCTAGTCCATCACCGAGAGAGCTCTCTTCAGGTATACCAAACTCCATTCTGTTGGCCAGCTTCCGCTTATCTGTCACTGCATACCTTTCTTTCATTTTCCTTTGACGCCGACCACCTCTTTTTTTCTAAGGCTCAGAGTCTAGAACAGGAAGTGGCTTAGGTTTCCTTGCAGGAGGAGGTTCTTGCCATTTCTCAATCTTCTTAACGATTTCGTCCCTGAAAGCCTTTCCATTTGTTCCTGATGGGTCTCCACTAAAAGCATCAACTCTTGCTGCTAAAGAAGATTTTGTAGCCAAGAGCTTACCAACACGAGCCCCAAGTTCAAGATCATCTTCATCAGAATCCTTTCTTAAAGCCTCCTCTACTTTGTGCATTAATTACATCAACAAATCTCTGACTTTTTGTAGCTTAGAGACACTATCAAGATCATCATCATAGTTAAGTGTCTCTAAGTCTGCCATGTCCATGTCAATATCTTCTTCTTCTTTCCACCATCATTATCCAATTTCATTATCTAAGAATCCTCAAGAGTTGCCATATGTTCTACCTCAAACGTAAAAGCTTCGTGTTAGTCCTATATAGATGGAGAAACCCTAATTCGACAATATTTATATAAGGAAACAGTAACCGACTCTACGTTAGGAATAAAATAATATATTAGCCGTCGATTTAACGCGTGGAATCGTGGCCGTTGATTTGGACAGAGCATCTTTTCTTCACCTCTATTTAAAGAATCTCATCATCTCGTAAGCCGTTCGTACACAAAGGTCTTCTTTGCCTTTTAATATTTTTCTTCTAATTTTCTTTGCTGCCAAACAAAAAGTTCTTCAGATCCAAATTACAAGATTTCTCATCTTATAAACTGAACAAACATATTCTCTAATTACGAATTCGAGTTTTATCCTAATCGTCAAAAATTCAGAATCCGAGGGTTTCTCTTGTTTGATTTGTTTGATTTTTGTTCATCATTTTTCTTTGATCTGTTGTTTGTATCTTGAAATTCTAGTCCTCAACACTCGAATTGATCTCTGGTTTATTGATCTGTTCGAGATTCCTGAATTTGCGAAATTAGGGTTTTCTTTTGTTTTTGTTCGATTCGATTCCGAGTAGTGTTGAGATGAACGATAAATCTAATCCGATGAATCCGCCGCCTCCACAGCAGATGTTAGGCCAACCTCTGCCGCAGCAGAGGATGAATCCGCCGCCTCCGTCGCAGGTTATGAACCCGGTTCAGCCTCGGATTATGAATCAGACTCCGTTGTTAGGCCAGTCTCATCCGATTATGGGTATGAATCAACAGCCACAGGTTATGATGAACAATCAGCCTCTGATGATGAATCCTCGGAACTATAACCTTAACCCTAGTATGAGTTCGGAGTATCAAAACCCTCCTCCTAATAATAACTTTGGTTCAAAGCATTCGAAAATGAACCGGAACAATTGGAAAGGGAAGAAGATTACGACCGATAAGAGGCCAATGATGGAGCCAGTTAGGAGGATGCATAACTCTGGTATTCCTATGTACAACCCTCAGCAGCTACCACCTGGTTCTGGTGGTAGTCAGGTCGGACCTGTTGGTGCAGGTGGCTACCAGCCACCGACATTAAACGAGCTACAGTCTCAGAACAGATTAAAAACCAAGAAGTTTTATCCGAAGAAGAAGTATGGTCGATATGTTCCTTATGCTCCGAGGAACACGACTTCGTTTATTATCCGGGCAAAGAAATCTGGTGGAATTGCTGAGTTGGTGTCTCCATGCCCTGTGACACCTGCTGTACTCCCCACGCCAATGTTCTCGCCGTCTAGGGAGGTTTTAGGTGATATGGCAAAGGAGGAGTGGGGTGTTGATGGTTATGGCTCAATGAAAGGACTCATTAGGCTTCGTTCTGATGGAAATGAGTTGGGAGCTTATGATGAGGATGAAGAAGACGAAGGAGGATCGAGTGAGAGTGATGTGGAGGAACATGTAGAGGTTGAAAGAAGACTCGACCATGATTTGAGTCGGTTTGAGATGATTTATCCGAATTATGGTGGCTTTGAGTATAACAATGTTTTGGAAAACCGAGTGGATGATCAGGATAGCCATATTGCTCAACTGGAGGAAGAGAACCTGACTTTGAAGGAAAGACTGTTTTTGATGGAAAGGGAAGTAGGTGACTTGAGGAGAAGGTTACAGTATCTCGAGAGGCGTAATATGGTTGCTGAGGATGCTAACGAGGAGGTTGTAGAGAATGAGTCTGAAAGTGATGGTGAAGATACAGGGGGATCTGATGCACGTACTAGTGGTGAAACAAAGCAGAATCATGTAGCTGCGTTAGATGTTTGTATGCAGGATGCTACAGCGGGAGATGATGAGGCTGCGGAGAAAGAAACCAACAACAAGACTATTGTGGATGAAGGTAAAGAGAGCAAACATATGTCTGGTGTGGTAAGTTCTGGGGAAAATAAACCTGAAGGTAAGGAAACAGCTGAAGAGGATTATCGAGAAGTTTCAGGGGAAAAATGTGAGAAAGCCAATGAGGTCGTGGGTGGAATAGAACAGAATAAGGAGATTGAAATGGCATCTGAAAAACTTGAAACTTTACCTGAGAATGATACTGTTGGAGAACAATGAACAACTGTATGATACCTGGAGTACCTGGACCAAGGAACCAACGTGAAAATGATAGGGGCATGAACAATTTGAAATAATGTAAGTCTCTTATATGAATGCACAGGTGGCTAGTGATGGATCTCTACAAGTCTTATGATGTATATGACTAAAAGTGCTTATCTTAGTAGGCGTAGTCTAGTCCTCTTATCGCTTTTGCTATCCTCGGAGATGATGAAGTCATGGTGAGCTTTGTTTTCTTTTATCGTTTTACGTCCACGATGACTTGGTACATCTTGTTGATGTTAAGATTCATTGTAGTTAAAGCAAAGGTTGGTTTGTAGTTAAAAGACTTATGGATGATAGAGTTATTAAGTTTCTTCTTTTAATGCATTGGATGTGTCACTTTACTAGCTCAAGCAGAATCTTTGTATCTGTGTCTCGATTTGTGACGGTTGCAGAGAGCTGAGCTTGAAGACAATCTCTGAGCCGACAACATATGAGGAATCGTTTGCCGACAGAATGATTTATGTTCTTATTTACTTTTGGATTCTGCTTTGAAAAAAATTGTTTACATTCATTGTCGTGATTTCGTTTGAACAAACAATTTTGCAAACCGAGTTTGGGCCTTTAGGCCCTTTAGAGCTCAGTGGATTGGGTTATGTAGTGTCCCTACTTTATTTAATGAATATAATCTTTTAACTAACCTTTATTGCGCTTTCCCTATATAATGAAACTAGATATAATTAAAGTACTCTGGTCAATTTAATGAAAGTACTCTGGTCAATTTTGAGGATGGATGAGTTTGAGATCGGGATCTAGTTGATGTAAAAAACTAGCTACCCATAGATTTGAGTAAAATTAGGCAAATTAGTAATATTTATTAAGTTTATATATATAGAGTCAATTAAGTAATTAAGTTTATATATATAGAATTAATTACGCAGATCTTATTATATAAATAACGGATTTTCAAAGTTAGTAATTAACATGATTCTTCCACGTGTCATATCCAATGATCCGAAATTTTTCTGAATTTATTTATTTTTTAAAAACTATATAAGATAAATCTTTAAATAGATTTTTTCAATGTTTAGATTATCCTAATGTAAAAAGAATTCCTAACAGAAAAAATCTTAATCAAAAAAGAAATCGGGAATATTAATTATTAAAAATTAGTTATAACAAAAAGTAATTTTGAATAATTATATTAAAGTTTATTAATAAAAACGAAATATATATATATATTATATTTTGAATCATATTTATTATAAAAAATCCTAAT